>JASFAT010004252.1:0-19264 GCA_031353405.1 Baronia brevicornis | reverse complement strand
TATAGTTTTAGAGCTCTCTTTGCTCCTAAGAATGTAGTATAGAGCAAATGCTATACAAATCGAATCGGGTTAAGTGGAGTTATGAAGTTATTGCTGATAACATGATAGATCATTATCAACATGTTCTTATCATATGATTTGCACTTGCAATTGCAATTTTATGATATCCGGTAAACAAGAAGAGTGACTTAGTTTTATGTTGGTTTTAAATATAGGAAAAATAAAAGGTTTACATTCGTATCTCCACAGTGGGACTCTTGTGTCATGGGTATAAACAGACAAATGAAAAAATATTTATATTTTTTATATGCTTGTAGAACAATTAAACGTGTAATATTTGTTTCAGTGCTAACACTTAACTTTAAATCGCAGTGTCTAGTTTTTACGATCTTCTTAAGACCTATTTGTTCAGTAAGTAACGATAAGCAACATAAAGAGGGATTATTTTTCTCAGTGCCTTTTGTTGTTTATCGCACTTTAAAAGACCTGGAACGTGTTTATATTCAAATGTTTGATTGAAATTCAACTTCACGTTATTGAGGAGTATCTTTCCCGGACCATGGTTGTCCTCCTCAATCTGTAATTTGCGGGCCTCCTGAAAGCAAGTCCTCTCCAACGAAGTTGTACAGAGCCTAGTGTCAAAAATGCCAATCCATACAAAAATTAAATCAAATCCTTGTTACACATTCTAAGAATAAATAAACTTTCAACAATAATATAATAGTAATCAATAGTTATGAAGTTTAAACATTTATTAATAAAATGCATTTGCATTTAGTTTGTGCACTTAGTTACTTAATACATATTCAAATGAACTTGAACTTTGAGATTGATATATTTGACCCCAGTATATATTCACTTTTACATATAAATATATTGATGTGATAACCACTGAAGTCAAGTCTTTACGACTTGCCTTGCTAAACAGTCAACTTAGCGCATAATACTTTTATTTTATGGCTCTTAAGGTTTTACCTTGGCAATAAAGACTTATTAATGCGATTTGAATTGCTTACGAGAATGTTATTGACAAGGTTAGTCTTATAATTAATTTAATAACAATGACACACACACACACACCATACATATTTCCCAATATACCAATAAACGCGTGAAACATATAACATAACTATTTTTTATTAATATCAGTGATTGCTCTGTTATTGGTAATGATTGGTTGTAACACTTGACGCAGTTGATTTGTCCAGCCGTAATAGAATCATATCACTGTCGTTCGAATTTATGCAGTTAAATGTGAGTTTGATGAAGTTACAGTATGCCATGTTTATATCAATCGATCTTAATAACAGGTCTTCCAGTTTAGAAATATAAAGTAAAAGTATCTTCTTCTATTAGTAGTTTCTTATTCTAATAGTAATCTTCCTTTAGTAGGTAATCCTTTTTATCCAAACCGCTGTTTCTAAACTAAAATACGCTAACCATAAGCCGACTCAGAAAGAAAAAGTGAACGATGCTCAGTAACGCTTGCAAACGCAGCTTTACATATGTATAAAAGTACTACACAGATCGTGCTTCAATAGATAGCTATCTGGTTAGCTTCAATTGTATAAACGTTCTGAAAACGACGTAAAAATTTAAGTAATAGGACACAAATTAAATTATTGTTTGTATTTTTGTAACTTATAACTATTACAATGAATTCTTTGATTAAAAATATGATATTGTATTGATAAAATATGTTATTGATTAGAAATATGTATTGTGTCTAAAGATCGCGCTAGGTGGTACGTCTTGGAAACGCATTTGTCCAGCAGAGGACTGATGTGGGCTGTTGTTGATAATGATGAGGTATCGTTTAAGAAATATTTTTATAAAACATTGTTACGTAAAAATCTTTGCGCGTAGTGTATTTGACTCTACTTGCTGTAAAGTTGATAAAGCTGTTAAAGCCAATAGGCTACCAGCATTAACATCTTCGAATCCAAAAAAATCAGATCGTACCGTTTCATCATCTTAGATGCTGATATCAGAATAAAAATTTCATTGTTAGTGTGTCTCATGTGCGATTTTAGAGTGAAATTTTTTTCTTAGACCTTACGTCCCATCGAGGTCCTCCCTATTTGAAGAGGCACGGACATTATCCAACTTTTCCAAGGTAGTTTGGCGGACCACCCAGACTCAGAACAAGTACCCGTAAGCCATACGTATATTTATCTCGATGTGGAACCCCAACCCGTGACTATTGAGTTTGAAAGCGATAACTTCGCCACTAAGCAAATAAAGTCGTAAAACTTGTACAATCGTAATTTTAATTTTATATAAAATAAATTATTTGACGTCGATAAAATAAACATCACTGAATTCTTGACAGAGCCAAACAACATTTATGGAACGAGTCGCTGAATTGACTGTGCTATAAGAGAATTATCGCCTAATCTATCGATGAACGCTATGGCTTCCAGGTACTGGTATATAAGTCAAACTTTATTCGGTCTTAGTTTGTTTTGGGAAACCATATGTACGTGCTCTATAAACATTTTCGATGCATTAACGGCATATTCATATAATGTGTTCTTCATTTATATGAAGACCTTTTTCAGGTGCCATGATATGATGATGATTAAAAATATCAATTTAAAAAAAATATTTTTTAAACTCAATGAAATATCATTGAGTTTAAAAAATGTTTTTTTTTTAAATTGATATCCTAGCTAGTTTGACTAAGGCGGCCTCGTCTGTGTATATGTGCACACAAACACAAAGAAGGCACTCTCCCCCCGATTCCTCATTTCTCCTGTATGCTCCCTTCAAAAGAAACAAATTTATTTCAATAGGATTGGAGGAGAATTCGGGTGCAATATCTTAGTAACAAATCAGACACATGCCATTATATGCGGAGACTCAGACACGCGGAGAGAATTTTGTGTTTTTAATTAAGTTTTAGTTTCGGCCCGGAAAGGTACTCGAAAGACTGAGCCACATAATCGATTATATTAAGTAAGTTTTATTTGTATGATAAACAGGTGAATAATTAATAATGTAGCTATTAATTATATTCAATTCTATTAAAGCTTAATGTAATTTTAAACAACAATATTTGAGAAAGTTTATTGAAAAATTAAAACGAAACTCAATACAATTCTCTGCTAGCTTACGTAGCTCTCAGCTCTAATTAATATTCAATCTCGCTTCCATCGCAACTCCATTAATCTTTTGAGCCTGTTATAACTAAGATCGATGCTTTGAATAACATTGAGCCCATTATGTTTTAAATATTTGTGATTTTATTATTTGTAGTGCCCAATTATTTGTCTTCCTCATTGAAGTACTGATAATTAGATTCATTAGGACAGCTCAGACATTTGCTTCGATACAATCAAGTATTAATAACAAGAATAAATTTTGTGACAAAATTTTTGGCAGATAGGAATAGGCCAACTCGTTTGAAGAAATACTACGCTCTCACATAATATTGACTTCTGACGCTTGTCACTTCTACGGAATATTTGTTGCTACTACTCAAAAGCTGTTTTTAACTTTCAGTAAAATTGATCTGTTTGCTCGTTGCTTACGTTAATTATTAAAATAATAAATTATGAGATCCGTTATAAAATAAAATCATTAAATTGATTTATAGCTATTTATCTACGATTCACTCTAAGCTACCTTTTTTAAAACCATATTGGCATAGCAACCTATAATATCAAAACTCTGACCTTTCCCTGGGCTGATTGTAACTGATGACCTGTCAAAGTGCTCGGTGGTTTTTAATTTTGGCAGACTTTGTTTTCTTTGTTTACATTTCATATAGATTTTAAAGAAAGATAAGAGTAACAAAACGAGTCAAGGCTTCAAAGCTGACATTTAATTTGTCAACATTTTTAAGTCAAGGTACCAAAACTGTTATTATGCGCCCTGATGTAAATCGGCAATTAAAATAATTCGGTAAAAAAATCATTGTTGTAATATTAATGTTTATAACTAATAAGCATAAGATAATTAGCAAAATTGTAGACGTTATTATAATTTTAAAATTAAATTAAAAATATTATAAGCTCGAAATATCTATGTATAATTTATAAAACTATTGAGTTTTTATTCATACATGATTTTGCATTTCATTTAATTGTCATTTTAAAGATATGGAAAATGTTTTGTTCAAACGTTTCCATTGAAAAAAAAAAATTCATATGAGAAAAATGATAAACACTTCGGTAGGAAACCTCCCATAACGAACGTGTCAAGTGTGTTTGAAGACGTCTTCGAATGCTAATTAAACGGAAATGAGAAATTCAAGTTCTGCTGAGGGAGTCCACAGGGGTGTTCAAAGTCGGATATTACAACGAGTCTAGTGATAAGTTTCGTAACATGTAAATATAACTTGCTTTTAAAATTCTCAATGTTATTCTTAAGATTTTTTAATGTTATTTTGGTTTGGTTTTAATATTAGTATTAGAGGTCCTTTGAAGAAGCTTCAAATGCAAACCCAAGAGTATTATAATAAATTTTTATCACGGTTAATTATCGAAACGATCAAGTTAATTGGAAAACGTAAACTTCAAAAAGAAAGAATTTGAAATGAACGAAAACCACAACTGTTTGTGAGCTGTATAAATATGTATAGAATGCAATAATTATATTTATACTAAACAAAGGATAAATATAAAACAGATAGATAAAATGGTTAATACTAGAAAAAAATTAGTAGGTCAAATGACTGTTAAATTTAGTAGATATAATGAGTAAATATGGTTTATCTTTTATCTAGCAGCAAATATTACCTCATCAGCGATTAAACAACTTGATGGAGGTGACAAGGTTTTTTGTTTCTGGCTTTCCACATACCGTTTGGCGCCTTGCCAGAACTGTGAAACAGTTTTAAATCAACAGGTTGTGTTACTGACTTTGCGATATGGTCATGGGAAAACTAAATTTACCGTGGGGCTACACGATTGGAAACCAGTGGCCCTCAAAGGTTACCATGGTGAAAGATCATCTGCTGACCATCGTCGGATAAACAAAATTTGATGGCAAACTAGGGTGTTAGCACCAAGCACAATAATGAACAAGAACCAATAATAGACAATTTTATTAAAAAAACTGAAATATTTAAAAACTGCTAACTCGCTTGTTGGCAACCATGGTTGTCAAAATTCAAATTTTTATTTGTAATACATAAATATTTTTGTGTCGGTATGATATTAATAAAACACAAAAATATATTTATTTGATCACAATGATTTGAGTTGGTTGATTTTTTAAATGTACATTAACCTCAAAAAAGTGTTTTATCAACGCAATATAAGAATCAATTTTTAGTAGGCGTTGTAATATCTATTGCATAATACGACACATCGCTCACCGAGTTCGGAATTATTATATTGAAGTTTATTTTCCCTATTGTCATGTGAACGCAACATTAATAGGGACGTCTCAGAACTCAAACGATTTTCAGTAAACATGATATAATCTTCATCCAAAAATTACATAATACATTGTAATATATGACAGATATGTAACAAAAGAAAGGTATATTACATACTAAAAATAACAAGCATACCCACCATCCGCCATCCTTTCCAGGCGGTCGGTTTTTTTTACGTAATCCAAAGCCAAACGAATGAATTTTCGGAAGAGTAAGGCATAACAATGCCCCTTTTTGTTATTCCATTGTTTGCAGAAAACGTACTGGCTTACAATACCCATACAGGTTAATATGTACAATCTGAGAATATTATTTATATTTGATATACTCGTAAAAGTGTACATTTTTCTAATTTGTAGTAGTAGATTTGTATAATACGAGTATATAGTTTACATAAAGAGTTCTTCCTGAAATAGCCTTTAGCCTAGTCTTTAATCATAATAGTAATACAATCAGATGTTGAGATGAATGAAGAACATGAGCAAGTGAATGAGTTTATATACTTGGGGTCACTGTTTACAAGAGATGAAAAATGTGAAGGAGACATTGAAAGGCGAGTGAAAGTTGGTAATCAGGTTAACGGAGCCCTGCACTTCTTTACGAAAAGTAGAATGTGTCTAAAACGGCCCGACTGGCGGTTCATCAGGGGGTACTTGTTTCGACGCTAATATACAGTAGTGAAAGTTGGGTTTGGCAGAAGAAGCATGAAAGCAGACTGAATGCGGTGGAAATGAGAGCATTAAGAAGTATGTGTGGTATAACCTTGAATGATAGAATAAGAAATGAAGATATAAGAGAGCAATGTGGAGTAAAAGAAGGTGTTGTGACAAAAGTAGAAAAAGGGATGTTTAGATGGTTTGGACATATAGAGAGGATCGATGAAAGACGACTGGCAAAAGAAATTTACCTTGCGAATGTGGATGGAAGGGCCGGAGGAGGAAGACCATGAAAAACGTACCTTGACCAAATTGCTGAACTTTTTAAGAAAGGCCAGGTCAAGAGTACCCTCAACCGCGGGCTTGCATGAGAAGAATAATGAGTGTGGAAGAAGCAAGGGAAGTATGCCGGGATCGTAGCAGATGGAGATCTGTGGTCTCTGCCTACCCTTACGGGAGACAGGCGTGACGATATGTATGTATGTATGTATGTATGTTGAGATGATTTCATTTAAGTTACAAGTAAGGACTTATGAAACGAAAATGCCATCGAACATTGTATATAAAAAATGTCTCCTTTTTTATCTTCTTACAAGGCCAAAAATCAAAGCCTAAGTTTCAGTCGTTTACCTTTAAATAGTTTCAGTGTTTTGGTCCTTTCTATGCTGTCAGTGGATTTTAAGTGTTTGGTCTGTGGAACTTCTCCTCTTGTTCTTCGTTGTATTGGGATTTTTATACGCAAGCTTTTCTGAAAAAATAAATAAGATCTCGAAAATGTTAATTTAGAAAAAGTAACTTTTTTCATTACAATTTAAGCAAGTATTACTAGAGTACAGGTTTTTCTAAATTATGAAGCCAATGTTTCACTATTGTTTAGATCAATGATATCATCAACCTCGTAATATAAGAACATGTTATCAGCATGTGACCGTGGAAGATGAAGGCTTAACATTAAGAATTGTAAACATGAGGATTGATATTGCGTATTACAATAAAAATTATTATATTATACTTTACTTTTTTAATAAAAAAAAACTAATATTGTTAAAGTAAGATGTCCAAGGTGGAAATCATGTTTTAGTCTAATATATTTTACGATGCGTTTTCCAAAATTTTATACCGTACTGCATTTAAACGTATTTTAAATTACGCTAATTTTTTATCTAACTGGAATTTTAACTAATAACTTAAAAACTTCATCCATCTTGATCTGCAACTTGAAACATGACTGTGTTTTATTAAAATTTTCGTTCCCTTAAATTATATATGTAATTTAATTATAAATTAATTTAAATATAACCTTAGTAAAATAGATAAAAACATAAAATCACGTTTTATTTAAAAATTATTTAATAAATCAACTTCAAAAACCATTCAAACAAAATCCTCTGCATAGATGCGTTGTTAAAAGTAAATAAAGTATTTCATAAAATAAATTGTTTTTTTATTTTATAATACATTTCATTTTTTGTGCATGTATTTTTTTATACTTATTATGGAGTTCGTTTAGTTGTGAAAGAAAATAGAAAAAAAGAAAAAACGGAACGGAACGGACACGGAAAGCGCGAAACGAAAAACAATTTCTTTGATCTTTTAGTATTCTCAAACTTTTCGTCTTTTTTTGTCGAACTAAAAATCAATATGAAAGGAATATCTGATTTAGTACTCTCTAAATTTTATAACAAATTATTGAAAGCTGAAATTTTGTACGAACTCATACAGATATCGTTATATTTTACTTTACTTCTACTTCACTGTTCTAATAGATTAAAAATCAACGTAGATTTATAGGATTATAATTATGAAACTCGTAATTATTATTATTCATACAGGATTGAATAGTTAGTCAAATGCTTTATCGTGATGGATTGCTCCCACAAAAATTTAAGTTTTATTGTTATATCCTAGATCCATATAAGTTTAGATAAATGAGATAATTGTAAAAATAATAATTATGAATAAAGTTATTGCTTTCACAAACTTGTTAACGTTCCTTAATGCTCGCGTCAATTTCTGAGAACGTTGTTAATTAAAATAAGTAATTTTATTACTACACGAGGCAATCCCCATCTCATGTATTAAATATTAATTATCAGGCATATTAATTAAAAGTTAACTGAAAGTTAATTGAAACCTTATTTATTGTAAGTTGTGTATATATCGTTGTAAAAGAATTTAGAATAGAAGAATCATTACACATATGAGTTAGTAAACACAAATATTTACAGAATATGCGATCAGATTCTTCGTTTTATCGTAATCTATATAAATAAAAAGCTGTTTGTTAGTCTCGCTAAAACTCAAAAACGGCTCGACCTATTTAAATACAATATTTGTTTTCATTTTGTTTGCTCTAATACAGGGAAAGTTTATGACAACAAAAATATAAGGAAAACCTAAAAGAACAGCTGAAAGAACAAAAAATTCAGAATTGTCAATTTTGACTTCCTGTTACTGTCAATAGATGGCATTCAAGGTGGCTTTATCGACCGTCGGATTGGTCGATGGATCAGCCAATGACTCGGTCGACGGATTGATCGACGCATCGGTCTTTGATGACGATCGGTCAACCTTACCTTTCTTCTAATACTAGTAGTAAGACTAGAGGAAAATAAGTTAACAAGAGATATAATTTTTATTTCATGGTACATATACCACCTATCAGTCAATCTATAACCATAATCATTTCGTCAAAAAGTGTACGAGTACAAAGAAGTAATATGTATTAAAATTTTAATTTATACTAAGATGATACCAGTAGAAGATAAGCTGGCAACAGATATAATTTAAAATTTGGTTACCTTTCTCCCAATACTAAGATACTAGGGGAACATAAGTTACTAAAAGATGTAATTTTTAATTCGTTATGTTTATATATATATCACTTATGATACGATCGATAACTATTATTACTATTTCGCTCTAGAGTCTAGAGCAAACACATAAAAAGAAGAATAATATATATATTTAATTTTTCTTAATACTAAGACACCAAGTAAACATAAGTAACTAGGAGATGAAATTTAACATTCGTTCTATTAGAAATTTAGTTACAATATAAAATAATTCGTTAGAAATTTATATACCTATCACACAATCCATAGCCTTTACACCCGTGGTTATAGGATCCAAAAGTATAGGGAAAACTTAAAAATGAGTGCGATTAAATGAGAAGTTTTCGAAACGCGAACAATACGATACGAAAGATTATCTTTCATTATTTATTTATTTGAATTACAATAAACTTTCATTTAACATTTAAAATTCTAACCATACATGATGCAGCTAGTATTATTATCATCTCGACGAATTGAAATTGGATGATTGATTATTTTTAATAACCGCTGATCAAAAGTTATAATCACATAAATTATGGGTGAAACTAAGTTCACCGGGTCATCTAGTTATGTAATAATACTTTCAGCAATAAACTTCGCGATATTGTGGACTCTGCAGTAAATAATGTCACATAATTTACAACCGATTAGATGTTTATTGTAGAAGGTATTATATAATAATGCAAGATATTAAGTAATAATAATTATAAATATTGCTTAATTTGCAGGATTATCACCTAAAAGAGCAGTGAAGTCAAATGATAACGATGAATGGTTGTATGAAATAAGATGCAGCGACAAGCGATGTATTTGATGGATGTAATGGCGAATAATTCGTACGTTTAGTTATAAATTTTAAAACAACTGTGTAAATTCGACAACATGTTATACTTAAGTTCGTTACCACTATGTCGAAATGAAGGCTTGTAACTTTTACAATAAGCGTTCATAGGTGTCGGTGTGTCTTACAATACACCATAACTGACTTGGTCACGTGGATGGCATACCGGTTTCAGTTGATTTTCTTAGTCACAAGGCCAGTTGTGACGATATTTCTTGTGTAATCCTCGTATTTTCACGCTAGCTTACGGCTTTAGCTTAGATTTAATAACATTTTTGTTATAAGGCTCAATTTTAAAAGCTGAGGTAAGGCTATGATTAATAATTTACATTGTATTTGAAAAATATTATGCAACGATTCGAATAATACTACTGAAAGCATTACATTCTCGACTCAATGTGCAAAGTTGCAGCAGAAATAATGTCATACGGGCAATAAGCATATTTATGTTAATTAAAATATAAAAATTATAATTTATTTACAGAATACAAAGTACATATATTTCATAAATAGAATATCATTGCTAATGCTAATATCATGTTTAGTAATCACCGAATAGAAACTAGGACTATGTTCAATCTCTCTCAAGCCATATATATATTTAGCGGACACAACAGCAATATTATTATGTTTGGTTTTTGTTGCTATAATCAAAATTTTAAAAAGATTGTCAAAAGTAAAGGTAAACAAAAATGTATGAAAATAAAAGTGATAATGAACATCGTTTACATTATAAATGGTTATTTTGGAATTAATTATTGTAAGCAATAAAGCAAGAAATCAACTTATTACACTCATGAATATAAAATCCTTAGTCCCTTTGACCTTTTTATAAGAAGATTCAATGCTTATTCAACAGTCATCTGAATAAATAAAAGGCTATTCCATTTAGGAGGCTTATCTTTTAACAGTCAATTTACGAGATTATACAGGGAACCCTTCAATGAAAACCAATAGAATCGAATTTTATGGTTTTTATTTACAAAGTTGAATGACAAAAAACAAGAGATGAAATCAAAATTAAGTTATTTTAGGTTGTAGCTACATAGTGTACGGTTTTATATTGAAACCTTTTTGACAGCTTTTAGTATAAGTATAAAATAGAAAAGAACTTGTCAAATATCAGAATAATAAAAAGGATCGAGGAAAGAAAATGAGTACTCTCAAAATTAATATGGCAATTAATTATAACTATTATGGCAGTGCCAAGTAAATTACAATAATATCCAATCTCTTGAAATGTAACAAGTCCGCTTATCACATTACATCTTGATAAAATGGTGGCTATTCTACCTAAACTTATGGACTTTTTCAGTCAACTTAAAAAGGTAAGATACACGCATATATTTCATATCACTTCACTTATACCACAATTACACAACATAACTAATAATAAAATAAGATAGTGAAAATAAAATATAAACAACGTCACTGATGTAAGTTTGCAGGAAAAGACATGTGATATTTATTATTAAAGTTTAGCATCGCACCACCGTACCCCTAGGTATTATAATTCATATTATTTATTTGAGAGTAATCAGTTATTACCCTTTCAACTTTGAAGTTAACTGAAAAAAAGTTCCCCAAAAACAATGACTATTTAAAACTGTAAAACACAATTGTGATGTACAAATATGCTTTGTTTTAGTATTTTTACTATATAAAAGAAAGTCAATGCTTTTTACATGGACGGTATTTTTTCTTTCAGTATATTACAAAAGATTTAATTTATGCAATTAAAAAATCTTAAAATTTCAATAGTTGCATATTATTGTATATATGCACATGTAATCAAAAATAACCATTAAATTATATCATACAATTAGGATTTAAGAACAACTTCGGTTATATGCTGTAGATAGGATTTGTAAAAAGCACGAATAATGAGCACTATACGGGTAAAGCGGTCACATGACATGATAAGATATCGCGTGAATATGACTCGCTATAGCTCATGTACGAGAGTCAGTGGTCCACTGTGATCTATCGAAAGAAAAATTCTATTAAGATTTAAAGAAGCAAAAAGCTAACAATGTTTTTAAATATAACTTAAATGTTGTTAATCATTCCAACTAGGTTTATAATGATTGTGCCAAGAAATGATCCACATCAAAAGTCCAATGGCTGATACGAACTCACGACATTGCTGCTTAAAGTTTAAGTTTAAATATAAAAATATGTTATAAATCTAATT
The DNA here is from genome assembly GCA_031353405.1 of Baronia brevicornis. Taxonomy (NCBI): domain Eukaryota; kingdom Metazoa; phylum Arthropoda; class Insecta; order Lepidoptera; family Papilionidae; genus Baronia; species Baronia brevicornis. The sequence continues at coordinate 7,350 of JASFAT010004252.1, read as the reverse complement.
TAAGATAATAAGGGCAAAATACGGACTAACGCGCTTTGTAGAGCTTATTTTTTATCATATTATACAGGGATCATTTGACAATAATAAATATTTTAACCTATAAGACATTTCATTATTAACTATTTTAATATAAAAACAGAATTGATGAAACGATTGCGTATTAAAACTAGATTTATATACTTTATATTACCTATCGTCATGAGAGACATATTATTTTAGTCCAAAAAATTTTAGGTTCTTATTTGAGTATTACATTAAATTTCGTATCATAAAATTAATATCATTAAATTTTGTTATTAATAAAATCTATAAATATAATTTAAACTCAAAATCATCATTATGGTTTTTCGCGATAAAAATAAAATGTCATTGGGTTGAGCACTTTTCTATTAACAATTGTTGGACTGGACGAGTGCTGGAATCGAGACTGTTTCTTGACTAAAGTATTATGTGACATCAACCCAACAGAAGGAGCGACGAGCTGGCAAAACTGATAAGTGAGTCTGAAGGTCTCAGTTCAGCATTAGAAAATCGCAAGACGAAGATGATAATGATATAATTGAAATGGTTGTTAATAGTGTTGAAATAAATTCACTAAGCTTATATTGGGTTGTCGCATAAGTTCGTTTGGTTTTTTAACATGTATTCAAAGCAAATACATTCTAAAATAAAAGCTTTTATTATTAAATGTATTGTCCATTATTTTGTATCACTCTGAATTATATTCGTCGTATATTCGTCATACACATATTCGTCGTCTATTAAACAATTCAGGCCGTTTTTGTGCAAAATCTGTCTTCAGTCTGTCAAGTTATTCACAGTATTTGACCGAGTTCATAGTCTGATTATTCAGTAGCAGGTCATAGAAGATTACACCCTTTACATCTCACCAAATACACGACATCACTTTCTTTGGGTGAAAATCTTTGGGGATTTCTGAGGAACACTATCATTTTTAGACCAAGATCTACGGTGCACAACATTATTGTATAGTATCCATTTTTAGTCGCCAGTAATCATATTCTGAATAAACGGTTCTTCCTGGTTGTTTTTAACGAGTTGATCACAAATAAACATACGTTGCATCAGCTGGCGGTACTATGCGACACATTCGTGACGTCTGCTATTTCACGCAGCGTAAAATGTGGATATTCTCCATCACAGACAGACAGAGAAAATAATACAAAATAATAAGCTGAGAATGCCCATTTTTCTCTTCCATTTTACTATACATGAAGTCACAAACTAAATAGCAAAATTAAATAAATTTTACACTAAAGTATAGCCACAAGTGTACACTACAACTTGAACGAAAATATCCCCCCCCCCCACTTAAATATTTTCCGTCGAATAGGCGTCAATATCTGCGCGCCAATATACGAACGAACTTATGTGTCAACCCAATATTATAATATTATTTGAACGAATCTATAACAAAACTTACAACATAGTTTAAAAAGAAATGTATGTTTATCTGAGCATGAAGCTACGGAATCTATTTTAAAGCGACATTTAACTAGAGTAGGGAAACTCCTCTCTAGACTGTAAACTGAACTGATGAATTTCAGAGACAATACAATATAAAAAAAATGAGTATCCAAAAGAATCCATTGGTCTTTAATGAATTGTGATGATTATAAATGCACATAAATATTACCTATATGCTTTTATGAGGTAAGAAGTTATGCGTCAACAATGTGTAAAATGTGTGAACTGCTGCATCTCGCGAGCAAGAGACTTCAAGGAAAGGGAAACTCTTAGAAAAATAATGTGTAAAATGACGCACTCATCATTTAGTTAGGTAAAATGTGCAGTTAAAAGTTTAGCTACCATCGAATGCACTCAACTCATACCTACCACATGGTACGTAAGTAACTTTTAAATGTTACGTCGTTAAAACACAACACTTTCATGAGCTAAACGTACTTGAACCTAAAGATATTTTGCTTAGCAATAGTGTGTGTAGAAAACGTATGTATTAATTAATGTTTCAATTTTTATATTTTTGATTTTAAAATATTCGCATGGGTGGTGGCTAAGAACAAAAATTTTAAATAATTCAATACACCATATCACTCCTTTGTTACTTTCTATTTTTTGAATGTTAAATATTTTATCTATGCTTTATGTTTAAAACATGTTTAAACGGAGATTTTTAGAGCAAATAAGGGGTAGATTCTTCAATGATCAGATTTATCTGTAGGATATAAAAACGAATGGTATTTTATATCTGTATTTATGCTTTTAGTAGTGATCTGTTCCATATTATACGATTTTTTCCATTTAATGTGTTGTTTAACACAAATGCATATTCGTCCATAGTTTTAAATTTTTTTTCCTCTAAAGAATAAGAATATATTTCTCATTCTCATCATCTAGCACAATTTGCATTATTCCAAATTTCATACTGATTTCTTTTTATTCAGACTATTACTGAAAGCAAATATTACCTAAATATTTTATTGTCTTTGCTTTTAAAATATTGTATACCGAAAATAATAAAAAAATAATATTGTTCACGCAAATTTAAATACCTGGGGTGCACTGTGACTGAAACCAACACTCAAGAGGATGAAATCGACATCCGCATATAAAACACCTTGCGGTGCAGCGCAGCTGTTCACAAGGTATCGGTGTCCAAGCTTCTCAGTATAAAGATGAAACTCCGAATCTATGATACGATTATTCGGCCTATTCTAATGTATGGTTGTGAGGCTTGGACACTAACGTTAAAGGAAGAGAAGAAATTTCTAGTTGCAGAACCAAAAGTCTTCCGAAAGATACTGGGCCAAACCAAAAATGATGATGGCAGTTGGCAAAATCGAAAAAATGCCGAAATCGAGCATCTGGTATCACAACCCAATGTAAATGGACCGACTAAGGCTCACCGACTTCGTTGGCTGGGCCACGTTGAGAGGATGGAGGAGGATCGCACAGTTAAGAGAGTATATGTGGGTCGCCCAACTGGACGACGTCATCTGGGGCGCCCCAGGTACCACTGGAGAGACATGATCGAAGATGACTGGCGCAAACTTCAAGTCTGAAACTGGCAGGAGGTGGCGCAGAACAGGGCACGGTGGCGTAAAATCTCTTCGGAGGCCAAAATCCAATTTGGGTCGCTGCGCCATCAAAGTTAGTTAGTATACTGAAAATCTTGTACTGTGACTTGGCTATGAAATTCAAAGAGCTAAACATTAAACGCACCTGCATTGTTCATTTCATTCTGAACTACATGTTAGTTTATGCAAGGGTACGCACATTATTGCACATTCTTACACAGTAACAGTTGAACAGTTGACAGTATGATAAATATTTATCTTTTACCTTCATAATCATCATGATTGTTTATTTGATTTTATATTAGCAAATGTCTAATTGATGATGAGTTCCACTTTTAATCTTAGTTTTGATTCCACCATTAGAAAAGATAGATTTAAAACTTTAATTTTAGTTTTAAACTTGTAACATAAGCTTAGTTAGATTGTTCGATTCTATTAGTTTGCCGACACTGATTATGTTCACAGATAAGTTATTTTGTTAGTAAAAGGAATAAAGCAAGAGGTAGAAGATCGTGCTGTTAAAAATGCATGCTTTGGATTTGTTTGAATATAGATGAAAATCTTCTTCAAACCTTAATCTGTACCTATATTCGTAGCCGAGAGCAATTATTAACGTATCATATGTATTTTTTCGATGTTTTATAAAATGATGGAGAACTACATACGTTAGGGAACGGTTAGTGAGATACGGGTTTATTTTTAGACAACCAACTATAGTATAAACATAAGTAGAAACAAAGTGCATTATACTTGGCTGTCTAAAAATAAATCTTCAGTTAAAGCTCCATTCATTTAGCACGGACGGAACGATTCCAAATCTTGCCATCACCTGTAGAATAAAATGTTACATAAAATACTCAAATAATAGGTACAGTGCCTATCTTGTAATATGAATAATTTCCCAACTAATATGACTTTGGAACCTTCAAAAAACAAGCCTGGTCATATCTAAAAGGCCGACAAAGCATGTCCAATGTCTATGGTATTTCAAATGTCTATGGACGGCGTTGATTGTTTTCCATCAGGTGACATGCTTGCTCATTTGCCTCCCTTTCCTATAAAAAAAGATAATCTATAATTACAAACCGTACGGTTAAACCCAACCCAAACTTAAACAGTCATTAATAAAAATCATTGATTCTGATAGTAATTTTATGTACGTGGTTGATTAATATTGATAGCGTTTTTATAAACGATATATATTAGCAGGCCCACACAAGCATTCTCAATGTATATCTCAAACTCAAAACAAATAACAGTAGGCCATAGCAAATTTTATTTTGATGGGCGAATCGAATTCGAGATCTTTGTACACTAAAACGGGACATGTTGTTAGATTAGACGTAATCCACGAAATATTTTTTGCGATCTAAAGATGTGTTAATTTTCTATATAGAATGCTAATCATTTAATAATAGTATAATCGTAACAACCAAACAAAGTGTAAAATCGTGTCCGTTTATCACAACGGTGACACGCTCATGAAAAATAGCTTTAGGACGTCCGTTTTGTAATCGTGAGACACTAACAAATGTAATATTTCCTTATAAGTTTTCGTTGTTAAGGTTTTTGACTGTCTTACCTTAAGTCTATATTTTGTACATTTAAAACAAATATACGCCAGAGTTAGTCCTAGTCATAACACAAACTGTCATTTATGTTGATTTTTGTTATGGTTATTAGTTTCCTTTTAATACAGTAATACCTCATTAAAACAATTTCGTTGCATGTTAGTTTATAATAACTATATTTCCATACAAATTAGGGTAATCAACTTATATTCCTGGAATAGGTTCGTTTGCAGACTTTATTAAGATTTTTTGCTGTAGAAACTTTACAAGTAATCAAATATTCCACACATGACTGTTAAAAGTTGGACACTTAAATCATAATAGCGTGTTCGCAATCAATTCCGTCGACTTGTAGGTACGCGACCGTTTCCGTGTCACTGCATAATTCCACTTGGCGCGGGGAACGCTCTTTTTCACTATTCCCGACATCGGAAAAGCGCCGTATTTTAAGTCAAATGATCGTAAGCCAAGCATTGCGCTAGGGGCAAAAAGTACATCGAAACAGCGCACGCCGTTTCGTAATTGTGGGGAATTCTATTAATATTTGTTGAGCAATGCATATTTGATTTGCATCAAATGATTTGTGTGGAAAAGTGTAACAAACGGTATTTAATATACATGATATTATATTAAGTATGGATATATTGTTGTTAATATTATATTTATAGTCTTTAATTCTCAAATCTTTTTTAATATATTTTGATAAAACATACATATACAAACAAACATACACTCCTATGCAAAAAATGGGCACTCATTGACTTTTCAATGAATAATATTAATATTAAGCTTAGATGACTAGAAATTTCATTTTTTTTTAACGCCTAAATCCTAGAATCGGTGTTTTAGTCAATGTACATAGAAATTCGTGTGAAATCGGTAGAATGAAATCAAGGCTACGAGTATTTTAATAGTACTTAAATAAAAAAAGATAAAAATTACTAACAAGTATGACTCTCCTTGCAGCAATTACGGCATGCAATCGTCTTGGCATGCTTTCCACTAGACTTTTGATGGTGTCCTGTAGAATGTGTTTCCACTTAGCCAAAATCACACGTTTAAGCTCCCTGATGTTTTGTGGAGGTGGTTGGGCAGATGAGCATTTAGTGAGCCATTTTCAATAACACTATCTCGGTACGATAGCTGGAAGTTACGCCCACCCAAAACATAACAGATCCTTCATCATAAGCGGTGATTTCTTCAAAACACACATTAGCATAACGTTCCTCTGGTCTTCGTAACATTCGCCGACGTAGAACCTCACCATGCAGAGAAATTCGAGCCTCATCGGAGAAGAGTACGCAATACCAGTTACCTAGTGTCCAAGATAGGCAATTTCTAGTAAACCTCAATCGATCAATCCGGTGCTCACGAAGTAACTTTGGACACAAAGATATTTGTTTTATCTCACAACAAGGCAGGATGATGTGTAAAACATACATTATTGTACTAAAAATAACAAGAAGTTAGTTTTAGTTGCCTGATAACCTAAAAACAAAGCAGCGAAATGTAAATAAAAAGTCACAAACTGAAAAACTATTTTTTTTAAAAAACAAAAGCTTCGAATTTGGTGTTACCCTTTTTTCATACCCATACTCTTTATTAGTGCTAATAATAATAACGTACGTAATAATAGTAATAACGTAGAAAAATCAAAACCGCATTTTTGCAAATAGGTACAAAGATCATATAATTAAATACATTCACACACACACATGTATATATATATATATATATATATATATATATATATATATATATATATATATATATATATATATATATATATATATACATATACATGAATATATTTAATTATATGGTCTTGTATCTTCATAAAACAAACCAAGTTTAAAATTTGAAGTATATAGCAAATGCTAAAGGAGTATGGCATTGGCGTCCCTTACCATTAAACAACAAATCAAATTCACGTTATTTAGTAAATTTAATATATTAAATTTTTATATATGAAATTTACTGTGTTAATGATATGATATATATAATAATTTATTTTAATATCCAAAAATAGATTAATAAAAGTAAAAAAAAAATATTATTATATATTGTTCTACAAAAATACCTTGGCGAAAGGAAATAATAATTTAATTTCTCCAAAGTTTCATCAGTCGTAAGGGAGAAAAATTTGCTATTGTATTGCCTTCAGACAATTGTTTACCTGAAAGCTTTGTCTGAACGTTAAATAAAATTAAAAATAGCGCACGGTTGAAGCAAAGCTACGAGTAAGCTTGAGCGTAAATTACGAATGACTCACAGCCCTAATGAAATCAAATTACTCTTTTCTCCACTTAGGTTGTATTTTTTTTAAAAAAAAATAATTGCAATGAAAAGCAAAATAATACCTATATTTTTCTACACTTATAAAAAAGAAAATATTTTAAATATTGTTTTAGTATCGTACCATTACAACAAATAAAGTCATTCCAACCGATGTAAATAAGGTCAAATTACTTACGTAGGATTTAAACATAGAATTCAAAGTTCTTACACGAACTCTTATTTGCCTTAAAATTATTAATGTTTTGCGAATCACAGCTTTTGGATTCAAATTTCCATAAAAATTATTGAAATAACAAAAGGTACTTAACATCTTGAATCCTTTAATCATTTTACATTGTATCGTTTAGTTCTAGTTGGTAAATGAGAAATATGATGAGTAAGTGATTTGTATAATTTTGGTACAAACTTAATAAATACTATTA
>JASFAT010000906.1:0-39805 GCA_031353405.1 Baronia brevicornis | reverse complement strand
GAAGGCAAATACTAAGCTATCTTCTGTCCAGCTGATGTTGAGTGGCACTATGCCTGGTTTTCGCTTATATTTGCGAGGTATTGTGCTTATTAAGAATAAACATATAAAACAGATAAGTGGATATTTATTTTATTTACAACAAGTTAGTCACAGTAAATTCGAAAACACAACAAAAAACTAAAATACATCTTTGCTAGTTAAAAAATTTTTATTCACTCTAGTGGCAACTATCCGCGAAATTAACTAAGGCGACTATCCTTTTTGGTGCGGATACTTGCCCTTTTTATTTGCAAAATAAATAAAAATTATTTAACAATAAAACATAATAAACAATGTAATTTAAACTCTAATGCATGCAAAGAAACAAAAAATTGACTGAAACCACGATCAGTAATAAAAATATTCAATAGAAATTACTTACCAATATAATTATAACGCCCGTCAAAGTTTTGCCGCGGAAGACTTTTGCTCGCACGGACAAAACACTTGCCCCTATTCCGATGGCTTACGCGGCATTTAGACCTTCGGGGGGTCACAACTTATTGTAGTAAAGCGCAAACACAACTTATATTCCTAACATAGTGTATTAAAAACCGGAGCAACTATCCAACCGAGGCAATTATCCGGCTTTTACCCTATATTTTACATATATACATACATTTTATATACGGTTGGACGGTAATTCTCATAGAGTCTGAGATAAATAAATTGTATTTTCTACCGGATTTTAGCCTTTAAAAATGAATAAGTAAGAGTCATCACCGCTGAACAAGGCAGCCATCAAAAAATTATTTAATATAATATATATGTGGCGTCTGTACACACCACATTGTTTTTAGTGTGGCAACATTGTACACCCAGTGCCTCGTCCACTTCTCCGTCCGCTCAAATAGCGACGACACGCATCATATTTGTTCCGCGCAGTTTTAATATAACTATTGTTTACAATTTACATCACTTTGTTATACAATTAAAATACCATCCATGTATGTAATATACCGTGTGTGTACAAGTAATAAATCGAAAGTTTGCAAGTGAATCTGGACTTATTTTAACTTCAACTCGAAGCCTCAACACGTCTTCATTGGTGACCCCGACGTGATCTGAACAAGCATCGAGTTCTACGAACGGAGCCTTAGCTTGCGGAGGCCGCAAGACCAGCCGATATTCGCATCACTCATCTACACATCGCATCACACGTGGACTTTGAGGTTGTACAAACTTTCGCATTTATAAACATAGTCGGACGCCATCTTGTCGAGTCGCCCAAACCGCACCGCAAGCGCATCTTTGGCCGGGCGGCCATTGTGGCCACGAACAAAGACACTGCGGAGCGTTAAACCTATACTTATTTTTGGTGCATTGTGTTACGTGTTCGCGTTTTAGATTTTGACTTTCTGTTTTTGAATTTAAAAAATTTTGGACTGAAAGCGGTTTCAACTTAAACACAAAAATAGTGCTGTACTGAACATTTTAGTCATAGCTATTTTAATTTTTTAAGTTTAGTGTGCGCACCTGTGTTATCAATTGTATCTTTTTATTGTTATACAGTCTCATTTAAGTTAAGCCATTGTGTGTAATATTTCAACCAAAATTAATTTTACCTAAGTATTGTATATTAGCTTTATTAACTAACTTTTCTGTAAACAAAAATGGCTGTAAGTGATAACGGTAGGCAATCCCCTATGCAAAACGACGTAAGAGACCTTAAACAACAGGTAGCCGAATTGAACCGCATGTTAGCCACCTTAGTAAGTGACAGTGGCCGTTTTAGAAATCAGTCACATGGCCGCAGTCACAGTAGGCATCGCACACGCAACCGCTCTCGCTCCCGCCCTCGAGATGACCAGGTATGTTGGTACCATGACCGGTTTGCACTCAAGGCTCAGAAGTGCACACAGCCCTGCAACTGGTCTACATCAGCAGCGGGAAACGCGAACAGCGGTCGGTAGTGGCGAGTACCGATCGCCCCCCTCTCTTAGTCGCCGACTTTTTATAGTGGACCGGTACACCAACGTGCAATACCTCGTTGATACCGGTTCAGATATCTGCTGTTTTCCCCGGCGACTTACTAAGGGACGTCAACTCTGCACCTACGAGCTCAGCGCAGCTAACGGCACGGCTATACAAACTTATGGCACCGTTTTTTTAAATTTAAATCTGGGGCTGCGCCGTAATTTTAAATGGAACTTCGTCATAGCCGACGTTAACACTGCAATCATTGGTTCAGATTTTTTAAGCCATTATAATCTACTTCCAGATTGCAGACACGAGCGGCTCATAGATGGCACCACCAAGCTGTCGGTCAAGGCGAACACCGCGCAAACTACCCAGGACAGCATCAAGGCCGTAACCTGTGGGGACTCACCGTATGCTTCATTGCTCGCTGAGTTCCCCGTCATCACGCGCCCTCCTGGGATCGACAGGGTGATCAAACACTCCACGGTCCACTATATCAACACGACCGATGGACCTCCTGTCACCTGTCGTCCGCGACGCCTGGCTGCCGACAAGCTTCGCATCGCTCAAAAAGAGTTTGATGCCATGGTGCAGTCCGGTACTGCTCGCCCATCTAGCAGCTCGTGGTCGTCGCCTCTGCACCTCGCCCCCAAGAAAGATGCGACATGGCGACCGTGCGGCGACTACAGAGCTCTCAACGCCCGCACCATTCCAGACAGGTACCCAGTCCGTCATATAGGGGATTTCTCGCAGAACCTGGCTGGATCCACTGTCTTCAGCACGATAGACCTGGTGAAGGCCTATCAGCAGATTCCTGTCAACAGCAGCGACATCGGTAAGACAGCCATCATCACACCTTTTGGGCTGTTCGAGTTCCCTTATATGACGTATGGGCTGAGGAACTCTGGGCAAACCTTCCAGAGGTTCATCGACGAGGTGGTGCGAGGCCTTGACTTCTGTTTCGCGTACGTGGATGACATCCTCGTCCACTCCGCGGACAGTACCCAACATGCCCAGCACTTGCGAATTATTTTCGAGTGGCTTTGCCAGTACGGGGTAATTATAAATCCAGCGAAGTGCGTCTTCGGCGCATCTCAGGTATCGTTCTTGGGATACCGCATCAGCGCAGCAGGCACACGCCCACCCGAAGACCGCATCCAGGCACTTTGTGACTTCCCCCGCCCAAGACCGTTCAAGGAATGCGCAGATTTCTGGGCATGATTAATTTTTACCGCCGATATTTACCCAACGCTGTTAAATTCCAGGCACCCCTGATAGACGCCGTTGCTTCCACGCACAGCAAAGGTGCAAAACCTTTCCCGTGGACGCCGGAACTGGAGCAGAGTTTTGACGCCTGCAAGAAGAGCCTCTCATCAGCCACTATGCTGTCGCATCCTGACAGCAGCGCACGGCTGGGTCTCTTCACTGATGCGTCTGGCACTCATATCGGCTCCTGTCTTCAACAGCGCCGGACAGACAGCGATAGTTGGGAACCGCTGGCATACTTCAGTCGGAAGCTGACTTCAAAGCAGACCGAGTGGCCAACATATTATAGGGAACTTCTCGCTGTCTATGAAAGCGTACAGCACTTCAGGCACATATTAGAAGTACAACATGTAACGATCTACACAGATCACAAGCCTTTAATTTACGCTTTCATACAGCGGCGAGAGAAGCTTCCGCCACCGCAACTCAATCAGCTCAGCTTCATAAGCCAGTTCACGACTGACATTGTGCACATAAAGGGTGAGGACAACATAGTAGCTGATGCTTTGTCCCGTGTGGAGGCACTATCTCTCACGGACGATTACGCTGCTCTTGCGCAAGCTCAAGCTGTCGATGAGGAGCTTGAAAAATTGCGTACAAATTCCTCACTCAAACTAATTTCTGTTATGATTCCAGGTACCGACATACAGGTTACGTGTGACACATCCACGGGCAAGCCGAGACCATACCTGCCGGCATCATTCCGCCGAAATGCATTCCTGAGGCTCCACAACCTCAGCCACCCTAGCGCGCGTACAACCGCACGCCTGGTAGCTGATCGCTACGTCTGGCCTCTCCTACGCAAGGATTGCAGCTCCTGGGCGCGCTCTTGTAACGCGTGCCAACGCAGTAAGGTCTCTCGGCACATTTCATCCCCGGTTGGTAACTTTTCAAGCACGTCTGCATGTTTCCAGCATGTCCACTTGGATATCATCGGCCCACTTCCGTCGTCGAACAACTTCACCTACTGTCTTACTGCGGTCGACAGATTCTCGCGGTGGGCAGAGGTCTGGCCGATGTCAGGTATCACAGCAGAGGAAGTTGCAGACACCTTCGTTAATGGTTGGATCTCGCGCTTTGGTGTCCCGCTCATCGTCACTACCGATAGAGGGCGCCAGTTCGAGTCCACATTGTTCTCCCGTCTGTTGCAGGTCTGCGCCACGAGGCGTATCCGGACGACAAGCTACCATCCACAAGCCAATGGTATGGTAGAGCGTCTCCACAGGCAGCTAAAAGCAGCTTTAATGTGCCACGCCGAGACGTGGAGCAAAGCTCTACCACTTGTCCTGCTAGGCATCCGGACAGCGGTAAAAGAAGACCTGCAATGTTCTGCGGCAGAAATTGTGTACGGCGAACCCCTGCGGCTACCCGGAGAGTTCGTCCTTACACCCGCGCCAGATGAAAACAACTTTGACGGCACGCACGATTTCGTAGCCCACCTACGAGCGAAGATGGCCGCTCTACGCCCCGTCCCCGCTTCGAGACACTCTCAGCCAACGACATTTGTCTTCAAAGACCTGTCTTCGGCGACTCACGTGTTTCTGAGCGACGACACAGTGCGACGGCCACTTCAAGCACCATACACAGGACCCTACAAAATCCTGGCTCGACATCCTAAGACGCTAACGGTTGATATTGGTGGCAAGAAGCATGAGGTAAACATTGACCGCGTCAAGTCAGCGCATCTGGAGGTGGAGCAACAGGCTCCCTCCACCATGGCACCAGCGTCAACACCTGCTTCGCATCCTGCATCTCTTGCAAAAGCTACGATAGAGGATCGTGCACCTGAGCCATCATCATCTTCATCATCAACCACCCCTACCCCTCCTGCCCCCGTTATCACTCGCTCCGGTCGCAGAGTTAGATTCCGCGACGTTCTAGATATATAAGTTAGTGATAAGTTGTAAATATTATTAAGGCAGGGTTCTAGTTTAAGGCACTTTGTAAAAAATTTTTTTTTATATAGCTTTATTTTCTACCCAGGGGGGTGATGTGGCGTCTGTACACACCACATTGTTTTTAGTGTGGCAACATTGTACACCCAGTGCCTCGTCCACTTCTCCGTCCGCTCGAATAGCGACGACACGCATCATATTTGTTCCGCGCAATTTTAATATAACTATTGTTTACAATTTATATATACAATTTATATATTTATACAATTTAATGTGTCCGTGTTAGTAATTGTGTGTACAAGTAATAAATAGAAAGTTTGCAAGTGAATCTGGATTTATTTTAACTTCAACTCGAAGCCTCAACACGTCTTCACATCTATAATTTACACAGCGCCAATACTACTTATTGTCACAATATTCTTAACATTTACTATTTATTGGTACTTCTAATCTTAAAATATAAAGTTAGTTTTAATAAGTTGTGACTGATAATTCTCAATTTAAATCTTAAGAAAAAATGTTTCAAAATACACAGAAAGAATTTTCGGCAAATAAAGAAAACAATGCATCACATTTTATTTGCCATTAATCCTACTAATATTATAAATGCGAAAGTTTGTGAGTATGGATGTATGCTTGTTACTCTTTCACGAAAAAAATTACTGAACGAATTTGGATGGAACTTTACAGTACTATAGGTTATACTTCGGAATAACATACAGGCTATAATTTGTAATGATTTTGTGATTCTGGTCGTAATATAACGAACGATACATGTCAATTAAGTCAGAAAAAAATCTGGCCTCTGAGAGCTATCTTGGCGTACGCTGCCTAAACCATTGGAGTTGGACACAAATATGATGTACCGTAGGATTGTTTGTCTTGGATAGTTCTAAATATACTTTTTATGTGGAAACCACTATGACCAAAAGTGTGAACCATAAATTAAGTAAAAAAGAATATATTTATTTAAAATGATCTGTCACGAAACCTAATGCAAACCAAATTCCGCGCGAGCGAAGCCGTGGGCAAAAGCTAGTAAAATATAATGCATTCGTAAGTTGAATAATTAATTACTGCTTATAATTTATGCGATCAATTTAGAACAATCTCTTATAATCAAGTTTATTGTGAAAGACAAACAACCAACACTTCCGTTCTAGCCAAATATTATAATTATCGATAGCAAATTATTATATTAAAGTTAATGCTAAATAATTATCTTAAAATTAATGATCTTAAATTATTGCACTTATTGATAGATGAGGATTTTATACTAAATATTGTTAATTATAATCGCTTTCATAGCGACTTCATACATAGATAAAAATAAATGTTGTGGACGACACACTCAACGCCACCTAGTCCCCTCAAACTAAGCAATCGCCTGTATTTGTTTATGTTTGTTACTTCTCGGCAAAATGGCTGGACAGATTTTGAAGGAATTTAGATCAAACATCAGATTAAAATATAGGCTATGTTCTTCCCTGTTTAGGATTAATTGTCATAAGTGCAAACAAAAACAAGTAGGTAGATCGGAATTTTTTAGTAGTTATTATCTTATTATACCATATACTCTGTTGTTTGACCACAGCTTAGCCCGCGATAAATTTAGATTTGTATGCAGGAACCGAATGTTTCCCAGAGTAAAAATTAACCTAGTTATGTGTTATTACAAAAATAATTTATAAGCCAGACTGGCTTATAAATTATTTTTGTGCCAATTTTCATTTTATTCTGTGAAGCCGTTTCAGTGTGAAGATGTTACATACACACAAACATTCGCATTTATAAGTTTAGTGTGATTATTAAAAGATGAATTCTTAATAAGTTATTGTGATTTATGTAAATAATCTCAAGTTTATAAGACAAGCTATTTTGTTTATTTAAGTTAAACACAGATACATATATATGTGTAGCTACCTGCTACAGAATATAACTTCAAGAACAAATTCGCGGAACAAGCTTTGTTACTACGCACTTGCAGAATGCGCTTTGTTACGCCGCATTCGTGGAATGCACTTTGATTCTCCGCATTCGTGGAAAGCGCTTTGTTGCTGCACACGTGCAGGCACAACCGCGTCTCCCGCACCCCGCGCTCTTCTCCCACCATTCATCAGTTGTATATATAATAGGTCCACTTGGTATAGTAAAAGAGCATTAAACCAGACTCCTGTTGCATCACTTCACAGTTAAGATACTACCTCTTACATATGTATATGCATTAATAAATATAATACATCAATCGCCTTAACAGACTTATAACCTTTTGTCAGAGAGTTTGTCAGTGTGCGCGCTCACTGACAAAAAACAAGGCAATACTAAATATAATAGTAATCTGTGGTTTCATCCATAAAACCATAGATAACACATAAACATAACACTATAACTATATCCATAAACTATATATATAGTTTTTCTCAAACATGGTTTCGGTTCAAGTTGTAATATGTCGCGTATGTTTGAATCACCTTGTCTGGGATTTTATCCAGTAAATACCTTCTCTGTGTATTTTTCTGTCCTCTATTACACCACAGATAGGTTGTAATTGATATACATGTGATTAATTTAATACCAATTTTTTTTTCAAAATGATGCTAACTATATACGGATTACCAAAAAACGTATGTTTTAGTGTTGTTTTTTTTTTGTATAATATTTATAAATATAAAGTTAATTTTTATTAAAATTCAACACTTTTTTAGATCAAGTATAGTGAATTAAAGACACTTATTAAGCAAAAATGTAATATCACGCAATTTATACTCGACAATTTAGTATACGATGCAGATGGTGCGAAGAAAGTTAGAATTGGTCTTGCTGATGATACTGAAGGCAGTATTTTCATGAAATGTTTGGACGGTTATAGATTAGACGGAAGTGTTTTAAGAATAGTGCCAATTGTTAAGGCTACTCAAGTAAGTATATTTTTGTATTTATGGCGTGCAATAGATAATATTGAATGAATATGTATATCTTTCAGGGCATAAGGCAATTATAGTCTTAATAAATTACATACTTAAAAATTTACATGAGAATTGAAAAATTTACTATACATTTCTGCCTTATATTGGCATCACATATAGATTCCATGTTCAAAAATTTGGAGGAGTATGCCATTTCTTTTCTGTTCCAATCTAAACACAAATTTTCTTCAAATGTTTTAATGTTATATATTTTTATGGAAGAATTAATGAAAGGCAAAGCAGATTGCTTAATGGTAAGGATTTACCATCACCTGTGGATATCTGCAACACAAAGATGCAAAATCGGCAGATGTCTTGCTAACCTCAGGTTAAGACATGAGTGAAAGAAGGGTGAGAGGGAAGCTATAGTTTGGCTTTTCTACTAGGAAAAATGATATATTTCTATTCATTGTTTTAATTTTTTTTCATATTAAATTCATAAAAATCTGTCATGTAATAATTATTCATCTTTTGCAGCAAGGAAATCCACAACAAGGTGAAAGTAGTAGCTATCAATGGAGAGACAACCAGCAGGGTCAAACTTATGGAGAACATTCCGTAGATATAAATACTAACCCAGTCAATCCATGGGCTGCAGGAAGTCAGCAATGGGTGCCGAATCAAGCTCAGAATCTTGTGCAGATTCAGCCGCACACCAATTTTGGTTATGTACAACAAGCCCAATCAGTTCAACCATTTATTCAACAGGTAAAAGTTCTTAACATGTATTATTAAAATTAAATATACCCACCTTAAAATAATTTAAAATGCTGGAATAATTTACCTCCGCCTGTCAAAAGGGCTCTTAAGAAATACAATAGTGAGTGAAAGTACCCTCACTGAATATTGACATCAACTATTAGCACTTTATTACGTTAGCTCATTTCGTGTGGTGAATGCAGGATAGGGATCTGGAAACCAAATTCCTTTCCCCTTCCTTTATTTCTTTTTCTCCTCATATTATTTCCTGCTTCCCCTTCTATTATTCATGTACCTTAAAGAAAGCTTTCATCTGCAGTGCTCTTAGTCAAGTATTGGCAGTGGTTGCTTACCACCAAGTGACCCACATTTTTCTGGTCTGAAGAAAGAATACGACATTAGGCTATCCAAGAGAAGAACATATTGCAGATTTGTATTTATGTTACTTTTCTGTTTGAGTGGACGCAAGGGAAAAATAGCTAAATAATGTAGAATTCCATTATTTAGCTATTTTTCCAACAACCATAAGGGGAATGTTCATTTGTTGTCATGTGCTCTATTCTCTGAATTCGTTCAAAATAAAGCATGATATCCTTTTTTCTTCCATCTTGTTTTTATTTTAAAAAAATGATGATAATTTGGCATTTATTAGGGTAGATTACGTTTTTTTTACGTGAAGAAAAAAGGTAAGGTTCGGTTTTTTTTACGTGGGGGAAAAAAAGGTTAGGTTAGGTTGTAAGAAACTTGGCGGAAGTCTACATTATTTGGTGATTTCTCGCATGCACTTTGCTAATGGAAAAGTATTGTATTTATTTTTTACAGCCCACATATGCCCCATTGCTGGGCACAGGCCTATCCACTTCTGGTAGTACTTCGAACCGTAATACGTGTTTGAAGCGGATTGGCGGGGTATCTAAACTCGAAATAAATATCTTGATACCTCCAAAGAATACTACGCCAGGTCGAAAGTAGTAGGTTTACAAGAGGAGCTTCTAAAATAAATGTCGATATTTGGTATATAAAAGTTATTTTAAAGAAATTTACAGGTAATAATACCTGTAAATTTACTACTAAACTAAAATAAAAAAAAATACTAAATTTACAGGTATACCTGTGAATTTAGTAGTTAGTTAAAACTACATAATTTTATTATATATTTATTTGTTAATTTTCAATTTAAACTTAGCGGTGTATTCAAAATTATATGGTGTTATGTAAATCTAAAAACTTTTTAGTTTCTTAATATTTTTTTGTGAAATTTTGGGAACATAATACATAATATTAAGACATTATTGAGTAGTTTTCCCTTAAAAACAGAAAATACCTAAAATTAAGTTGGCGTTGTATTCCTTCGAGGTTTCGACCTGTAAACTATACATATATTGATCCTGAGTCTCGAATCGAATCAGAGACAATTAAATCTGAAAGCTGCAGCCCTGCTAGTGATCCATTTAGTCGTCACAGATGTGCATGATCGGCGGCAATAATTGACCACTGGTGAACCGCGAAAAAAAATGTTCAATTTTTTTTTTACCGTATAAAACCCTCAACTGTCAATGGGAATAGCTTTGACAAACTGTCACAACATTGCTTTTTGTTCTTTGCAGCAAGTTCAACAGCCTCAGAGCAATCCTTTTGTTCAAGATGTCTTTTTGCAAGGCACAGGGATGATGGTTAGTGTTACTGAAATTCATATTGATTTTTAATGCGTCAGCGCCATGAGCGTTATGGACTGCGCTAAACGTGATATGGCCGCCTTTAAAATAGTGCACCGTGACGTAAGGAAATTGGTTGGTGACGAGTGTTAGATAGAACAATAACTTGTTTATTGAAGGCACAATGTAAACGACATCCAAAGTAACATTAAAAATCAAAGCAAAAGGCAAAGTATTTCTGTGTCGCGTCGGATTGTTTAGCTACGAAAAAGTCGGTTATCAGATGATAGTCTGTAAGAGGCGTAGTAATGTAAGCCAGGATTTTTTTTATGGGATAGGAAGAAAACGAGCATGTGTGTCACCTGATGGAAACCAACCAATGACGCCTATAGACATTCACAGTGCCATAGGCATTGCTAAGACGTTGTCGGCCTTTAAGGATAATGTAGGCTTGTTTTATGAAGGTTCCAATATCGTATCGTTCCGGAATCACCGTTGAAGGTAGTTGGTTCCGCAGGGTTGTGGTGCGTGGTAAGAAGTTTCTTAAAAAACGTACCATACTGGTTTGCCACTCATCCAGATGGTGGAGATGAAACTTTTCCTTGTGGAGAGTTGTATGGTAGTGGAATTCAGCGGCCAGGATTATTCCGAACAAATCCTCGGAGCACTCCCCATGGTAAAAATCAGTAAAAGTTGACTGCACAAATGGATAGGCTCCATCAAGGAAATACCACACTCCTACAGGATATCGACGTCTAGCAGTAATTTTTTCCAGTGAGTTTACAGATCCGGAGGCAATTTTCCTAATCCCATTATTCCGTTGTTCATATCCTTGCAGTCAATACAGATGGTATTGCTTTCAATACTAGATGTGCCCGTTAAAATGGTGGTGGTACTTTTCAATCTATTGATCCACTTGCTCGTTAGCCTAGCACTTCCAAAAAAAGACCACCGAATGTTCCAATATCATCTGAACATTGGATATTCAATTTTTCATACGGCTTGAAAACTGTAGCGAGCACCTAAAATGTAACTGTCGTCACGTCGTTCTTAAAGCCAAAGTGCCACAAATAACTGAACTGCCTACTAAAACGAAACTAGCTTTTCGATGCGTCATTTTATACATGTGTAAGCAAGCGCCCTGTGTTTTTTTTTATTAGACACTGGCGGCTCAGCCCAGATTTTTTTTAAACATAGCCTCCGTCTATTTGAGTTAGTTCAACGCTCCTACGTTAATGCTTTGAAATAAACATACGTTTAAAATTGTCAATATTATCAGAAAATTTACAGCTATAACATAAAAAAATAGTATAGATTATGAAAGTAAAGCTAATTAGAAGTTTTCGCTTAAAGATTTAACGTAAAAGACAGTAAAAAAGTCAGAGAGTATTAGCTAGACGCAAGAAGTGGCCAAAAAGGAGGAAGAAAAAGTCTTGCTGCAATACTGAAGGCACTGCAGATGCCTTGCCCTCCATGGGGTATGGAAGTAAACACCAAGGGGAAAGAAGGAAATAAAATAATAGGAAAGGAATTGAAACACGCACAGTACGAGATGTGTTATTTTTGTATATTAAAACTCCACCACTAAGAGTAGATATTCTGTGAGAGTGTGGTATTTCCCTGGTCACATCGACTCATGCGTGGGCACATTGCTTTTCTCTTCCATAGAAAGAAATTGTTAAGTTAGTATGTTATCTTGGTGTCTAGTTCTATCTTGGTGTGAATCAACTTTTGTTTATCAATTTAATCACAGACGTCTGATATTTTCTTAGCATACCTTGGGCACATATCCAATAAGGATTTGGCCCAGATTTAAATCTATAAATATCTGATATATGGATACATATAAATTTATCAGGGAAATAACTGAAAAACAAACAGTCTAGCAATTGAGAGCGCATACCAATGTAAAATGAGCAGGCAGGTGACGATTGATGTTCCACTCTAGCCAGTAGGCCGTTGTACTGTGATATTTTTAAAGTGATTTGTTATATTATTATTCAAAACCGTTGCTAATTGTTCACAATATTTGTAAGTGGTTCCAAAGAACAACGAGGGACAGAGATTAATGTGTTTTTGGCTTGGGATTCACTTTTTATCCATTTTCTTCTTCTAAGAGTGCCCCTCCGACTTGCGAAGGTTGGCAGCCAATTCAGCACAATTTTTCTCCTCCTTCGCGAGGTGCAGCAGTTCTCGAGCACTCGCTATTCCGGTCCACTCCCTTATATTACGTAGCCAAGTCTTTCTTTTTCGACCAACTTGTCTTTTGCCCGCGATTTTCCCCATCATGATCAGTTGCAGCAATTTGTACCTGTTATGTCTCATGATATGACCCAGGTAAGCAACTTTTCATTTGATTCATCATACTATCAAAATTTACTATAATGGGACCATATATTTTGATTGAATCGCCTGCCGGCAAGCGTCATCCGCCCGCTCATTCGTCGGTCCCTATTAACATCATACCTCCGCATCCCTTCACCATGCAGGCAAGAGCACCTTTATGCGGTTTCATTATTGTAAATACCTTAGCCAAATTCACGTTCTACAAAAATTCCACAACCGCACAATTCGCCGTAAAGAAAAGTTTCATCCCTACCATCTGGATGAGTGGCGATCTACTACGGTGCGCTTCTCTCGAAACATCTTTCCACGCACCACCACTCTGTGGAACCAGCTACCTACGACGGTCTTCCCGAACCGATACGACATTGGCACCTTCAAAAAACAAACCTAACACATACCTAAAAGGCCGGCAACGCTTCCGCGACTTCTGCGGTTTCACGGTTATCTATGGGCGGCGTTGATTGCTTTCCGTCAGGCGGCACACTTGGTCGTTTGCCCTCCTATTCCATAAAAAAAAATAACTACAAATATTGAAATTTTTTATATAATATTACACATTACACAGTGAATATTCAATAACTTTTATTTCACACGAATCACTCACACAAATTTGATAATATTCTTTAAAATCTTGTTTATTTGAAATTGACACCCCTATATTCAGATAAGAAAAACATTTTGGCTACTTTAGATTATCATTATTCGTACTCTTACAAACGTTGATAATGATTATCTGTATATATATTCAGCGACTACTACTGTTGAAAAGAATGTTTAAAAAACTGCATAAAATAATTACATAATAGGTCGGGGCAAAAGTATTTTCGTATTTTGAATGTATTATTAGTAATCAAACCTCTTTGGCTGTACTGAATGTAACTGGCTGGTTTTAATACCATATTAAATGTGACATTCTGAAGATTCAATAAATAAAAAAAAACTAGTTCCCGCCAGTTTTCAATTGTTTTTCAAGCAAGCAAAATGAACGTATGTGACGAAGAAATTCGGTACATTTTAAAGTTTTATTACAAAAAAGGTAAAAATGCGACGAACGCTGCAAATAAAATCTGTGCGGTTTACGGACCTAATGCGGTATCAATAAGAGTAGCACAAATGTGGTTCAAGCGTTTCAAGTCTGGAAATTTTAGTGTGAAAGATGAGGTTCGCTCTGGACGCCCTGTCACAAATAAAATCAGTGCCATCTTTGAGAAAGTGGAGCAAGATCGACATATTAGTAGCTACGACATTGCTGAAGAACTGGATGTTGATCATAAAACAATTTTACGTCATTTACGAAAGTCTGGATACAAGAAATAACTTGACATTTGAGTACCACATGATCTCAATGAAAGAAAAGAGCTTGGCTGGGATGTGTTGATGCATCTTCCGTATAGCCCTGACCTTGCTCCATCAGATTTCCACATGTTTCCGTCTTTGCAGAACCCTTTAGGAAGCATAAAGCTAACCTCAAAAGAACACTGTGAACACTACCTGTCAGATATTTTTAATCAAAAATCTCAAAATTTCTACAGGAATGGGATCATGGCACTACCCACAAGATGGCAACAAGTCATAGATCAAAACGGCACATACATATTATAAATAAATAAAAAAATATACCTAAAAAAATATTTTCCTTTGTATGAACAATACGAAAGTACTTTTGCCCCGACCTAATAGATATCTGTTCCCGTCGGCACTGATCTTGAGCGCTCGATGAAAAAACGAGAATTGTTTTGCGTATTGTTCATTAAATAACAATAAAAACGAATCATGACTAGTGTCGATGATGTAACATATTACTAGCTCAATTCGTTTCTATTTTATGGAATATTGCCGTTCCTCGCAGCGCCTGTTTACAGAATATGAAGCAGACGGTTGAAGAGATGAAAAGACGGTTATAGGTTAGGGCATAGGTTTTACGATTTTTTGTCGTAAATATAAAGTAATTTCATGACGATTCTAATAAAAGCTACACTTAATATGCTTTTAGCGACAAAAGTAATCTGTCCAGTTTCCTAGAAACTTTTTTATGTACATTCATTCACTATAAAGTCAAAATGATTTCCGAACGCACCATCCATTCGACCATAAGCAACATAGCGAAAGCGATTCTTTTGTTTTAATGACAGAGAACTCACAACTAATGTTAACTATAATCCGAAAGAATAACATTGGATGTGTTCAAATAATTTAAACTTAAACCATAGGCGTAAAAGTTTTTCTTAGAGATTTGTACTTATATTTCGTCACGCCTGTAAGGAATTAAAAAAAGGAGCAAGGCGAAGGGCCTCCGGATTCATCCACTGCCTGATATTTAACCTTATACCGTATTCTTTTATAGGCTCCAAGAGTAGAGCAGCCGCGGGGGCAAACACTGCGTGATATAGGAATATCCAGTAATTTAACTGGAGCTCTGGCGAGCAATGTAGGAGATTTACAATATGCTAGTCAGAAATTTGTTGCACCAGATAAGCCGGTAAGAACCATTATTTCATGAGACCAGATTAATGATGTGGCCGAAAGGTTTTCAATCGCTTGAGATCTCTTGAAATTTCTTGCATGCGTTAACAGCACAGGATAAAATGTATATCATCGGCCTAGTTATCAGAATTCGAAAGTCCATATGAAACAATTTTTTTGTATATTCACGTCTATCCCCCGCAAGGGTTGGCAAAGATCACAGAGCTTCATCCGCTACCATTCAACGCAGCGAAACGGCTCTCCATTGGTCGCTTCTCGCCCTCGTGAGAATAAGGACGTGACGGGTGGCGAACCCGGGGGAGCCCGATCCTGGGACGGTCGGCACGCTTGCGACTAAGCTCGCTCTTAGCCACACATCCATTGGCACGGCAGACTAGATTGGCGGAGAAAAAGGAAAAGGATAGAGAAGAAAGGAAAAGGCAAGAACGGAAATGTAGATTGGGGGGGTTACCAGGCTTGGAATGAATATTTATAAATCCATACATAAATTTATTCCGATGCGGGGATCGAACCCGCGAGCGAAGGGCCCCGCCACTGAACCAATCGGTCAGTTCCACTGAGCCAATCAGCCAGTCGGTCAATAATTTGACATGTATAACAAAAAACTGATTTTCTTTCATAGTTGTAGAAAGTTAAAATATAAAAGAACGTATTTAATAAGTTAACCACGAAGTCGCTTTATTGGATACGTTTTAAGATTATGCGTTAGATGGCATAAAAAGTGAGAGGAGACAAAATGTTTTTTTTTACGTTACAAAATCTGATAATTAGGCCGACGATGTAGAAAATTTCAGTGAATGAATTCAGTATATTATGTAAGACTTTTTTCTCTCTATATCGACGTACAAAACTGAAAACATAGTAAATAAATAAAAAATTTACCTACCACCAGAACCAAAAAACTTGAGATTTCTAAGAAAATCTAATCACTCAAAAACAGTCAATTTCAATGCTTTACCAAACTTTCTATTGTTCATAAGGCTGTGAGACTCGGACCATTCGACGCAGTATTTTTTTCTACATATACAATTTTTTTTTACATCAGTGTCATTTACGTTTTCGCTGTTTTACGTCGATATATTTATGGGCTTCACATATAGACGCTTTATTAAGAGTCTGGACTAGGTTCTTACCTATATTACAAATATCCAGGCTTTCAAACTCTAATATTACTAGTAGCCAATATTAATCCCAATGCCAAAATTGAACGCATGACCATTGACTCCGAAAGCGGCGGCTTCCCCATTAAGCCAATTACGTCTCCATTGTATTAATATTTAAATAATTTCAGATAACTATAATGAAGGATAATTTTCAAGGCCCAACCCAATACAGCTTTGGTCAGCCAGTTAATCAACGCAGCGAATGTTACGATTCTTATGGATCTGGTCAGTCGTCTTGGACTGCGCAGGTTAGTTAAAACAAGATTAACCTTTTAAATATTAAAAAATATATCACCTAATCTATACCGGGTGTCCCAGAACTCAACGTCAAGCCGAAGCAGGGTAACAGGATTGATTGTAACCATCAATCCTGTCACCCCCCTTTACGAGCTTACTTAGCGATACATACTAATTGGTGTCAGACTGGTAGTGTAGCCATTTGCTTGGTATGGCGTCTGTTCATTCGCACTCGTTCAAACGACGCATTACATCTCACTGCGTGGCGTCACTATCTGTCTCTCTCACTCCTGGCAAACATGTCCACTATCCATCTCTCTCATCATTTTGCCGTAAAATTAAGAACCTACCAAGAGCTTGTGCGAATAAAAAACATTTTAACTAAGTAAAATGGGTTAGCAAAAATCGGGTTACTTGAGGTTTTTATTTTTTTACTCGTTTTTTTTTGGATTAAACTAACAAGTATTGTACCATTTTAAAATCCTGATTAAATGCGCCAACTTTTAATAGCTCTTAGTGCCAAGGCACTCTAGTACTTTTTTTAAAGGAGGGCCTTTCAAAGTTGACAAGTTTTGAAAATTTTAATACATAGTTTAACAAATAGTCTTAATTCTAGGAAACTTGGGGCAATTGTGTCATTATTTTTACTGTGATTCTAGAAATGTTATTAAGGGTTACGGTTCCAAAGTTTAAATGAACAAAAATAATAAAAATTAACCACAATAACCGAAAAATGGTTACAGTTTGACCAAATTTCTAGGTTTTTCTTAAGTGCCCGTAATTTTCAAACTGCATGGGATAGATTTTTTTCTGATTCTTCTCATGATGGTTACAATCAATCCTGTCACCCCGTTTCGGCTTGACGTTTATTTCTGGGACAACCTGTATAGCCAATAACTGTACGTATACAATTTAATTTAGATCTCTCATTTCTTATTATGACTTTATATTATATTTTAATTTTAATATTCAGTGTACTTGTATAACATTGTTGAGAAATAAAGCTCATTCTATTAAAAAATTGATTAAAACAATATTGTATCTTTAAAGTTCTTCAGATAAAGTGTTTTTACAGAAACAGGAATCTTTTAACAAGCCGAACGCTCCAGGGTTTGATGGTGATAAATATGAACCTGAGCAGAATCATTTGCGACAGATTTCTCCATCTGATAGAAGAATTTCTCCGTCAAATCAAAGAAATGCCAGACGACTTCACTTATCACCATCTGAACGTAGAATTTCACCCTCGCACCATAACGCATCGCCGCGTGAATCGAGAATTTTGCCATCTGGACGAAGAGTTTCTCCATCTGGAAGAAGAGTTTCCCCATCTGATAGGAGTTCGCCACCTGGAAGGAGGTTTTCCCAATCTGAAAGGAGGATTTCTCCACCTCGAAGAAGGATTTCCCCAGCTGCAAGAAGAATTTCCCCGCCTGGAAGAAGAATGTCCCCACCTGGAAGAAGAATTTCTCCATCTGGAAGAAAAATTTCTCCATCTGAAAGGAGAATATCTCCATCTGGCAGGAAAGTTCCCTCACCTGAAAGGAGAATTTCCTCATCTGGAAGAAATTCCCCATCTAGAAGGAAATTTTCTCCGCCTGTAAGAAAAACTTCCCCACCTGGAAGAAGAGTTTCTCCATATGGAAGAAGAAATTCCCCGACTAGACGAAGAGTTTCCCCACCCGGAAGAACAATATTCCAATCTGAAAGGAGAGTATCTCCACCTGGGAGAAGAATATCCCCATCTGTAAGAATAATTTCCCCATCTGCAAGAAGAATGTCTCCACCTGGAAGAAGAATTTCACCACCTATAAGAAGAATTTCACCACCTGTAAGAAGAATTTCACCATCTGGACGAAGAATTTCACCATCTGAAAGAAGAATTTCACCATCTGGAAGAAAAATTTCACCATCTGGCAGAAGAGGGTCTCCAATTGAAAGGAAAGATTCACAGGGTGTGTAATAAGACAGTAATTAATAGTAACTTAAATATTAAGTAGTAGTAACTGATTTATGGTTTTATAAACATAAGCTTTACAAAACTAAGACGATTCTTCTAAAGCAGTCGACTTTCACATTTATTCTGCTACGGGAATCAAAACTGCGACGTTAATGCATTTATAACACTACATACATACATACATATCGTCACGCCTGTCTCCCGTAGGGGTAGGCACAGACCACAGATCTCCATCTGCTACGATCTCTGCACACTTCCTTGCTTTCTTAAAAACTTCGGCACTTTGGTTAAGGTATGTCCTTCTTGGTCTTCCCCTACCATCCCTGCCATCCACATTTGCAACGTAAATTTCTTTTACTAGTCGTCTTTCAACCTGCCTCTCTATGTGCCCAAACTATCAAAGCATCCCTTTCTCAACTTTTGTCACGACACCTTCTTTTACTTCACATCGATGTCTTATATCTTAATTCCTTATAGTATCGTTTAGCCCGCACACATTCTTATTGCTTTAATTTCTATTGCATTTAGTCTGCTTTCACGGCTCTTCTGGCAAACCCAAAATGCACTACCGTATATCATAGTCGAAACAATCACTCCCCGATGAACCGCCAGTCGGGCCGTTTTAGACACATCTGATCATAAAGGAGTGCGGGGCTCTGTTAATCTCATTACTAGATTTCACCTTCATAATTTCCATCTCTTGCAATCAAAGACCCCAAATATGGAAACTCATTCACTTACTCAATTTTCTCTCCTGCAATCAGCACCTTACACTGCATCGTGGTGTCTTCCCTTTCAAAAACCATCACATTCGTCTTACTAATATTCATCTTCATTCATTTTCTTTCTAAAGCTCCATGCATTATATTCATCATCTCCCGCAAGTCTCATACGAGCTGATTATGGGAATAATTGCCGTTGTACTTTTTTAATAAATTCAAATTAAAAAACATGTTTACTATATTGTTATAACAGGGCATGTGACAGGTCGTTTGTCGCCCCGCAGGATGTCTCCACAGATGTTGATGGGTACAAACAGAGCCCCTTCTCCAAGAGTATATAGGTCAGTATGTGATTTATTTTAATTGATATTCTAGCCGTCTGAACTGAAAGCATTTGATCATTACGCCCTGCCTGTACTCACGGTGCCGAAATGTGAACACTGACGTTCCATCTGGTCTATAAGCTCGAAGTCGCTCAGAGAATTGGGAACTGGAATTGGGCATTCCAGAAGCGTTGTCAGCTTTTCACGAAAAGTTTAGACTTGTTTTTTGAAGGTTCCAATGTCGTATCGGTTCTGAAACACCGCTAGAGGTATCCAGTTCTACAGGGTAGTGGTGCGTGGAAAGAAGTTTTTAAAAAAAAAGCACCGTACTGGATCGCCACTCATCCAGATGGTGGGGATGACATTTTTCTTCGTGGCTAATTGTACTACTAATAAAAGATCTTTACGAGGCCTCTCCTTTTTTTTCATATAAAACTCCAAATCGGTTTTAGTATTATAATTTTCTTTCCCATCACATATATATCCACACATTATCCATTTGTTCAGAGCGATATGATTTACGACAGATGTCAGTCGATCTAAGCATAATTCAATCATCCGAACAACAATTCTTTCTTTGTTTTAAATTACGAACGAAAAAATTACGAATTTATAAAAAAGTAATATGATAAAAAAGATTTTGTTATATTCAAATAATTTTTTTTATACATTATTACATTATAATGAAGAGAGCATAGCTCGGAGTTTCTCAAAAGGATCTGTCAGAGAAACATTTTACAAAATATTGATTTTGAAATAATTTTTTTTTACAATATTACATATATTTTTCCATAAAATTACAAACGCATAGAAATTGTGCCACGTGGACGAGAGTCTATCTATGAATCTCACCATTTTTCACTTTTTAAAGAGATCATTTGATCTCTTTTCTTTTAAAGGGGTTATTGATCACTGTACTTTACGTCATATGTTCGTGCCTTTGAATTTAATGTTTACACCTTTATCTTCATGACCAAATTTAAACAAAACATTTAAGATAAAAAACATAACGCTCTATATAAATAATTTTACTAACTATTCCAGTCTGAAATCAAAGCAGCATTATTCTGAGTTGCAGGCATAACTCCTTTCTCTTTCTCCCTTTTTACATTATTTTCTTCTTTTCCTCTCATTAAATCCTTCCCCTCCCATTATTCACATTCTTACCTTAAAAGCTAATATGGTTGTACTCATTTTAAAAAGGGTTGTCAATACATATATTGAAAAATATTCTTATAATGTGTGCATGTCTATCATTATATATAGATTTATTAATTGAAATATGTTTCAGGTACTCCCCACCACCTAATGAAAATCCTTTGGACACTAACAAGAATGTGAGACCGGCATATGAACAGGTAAGTTTCGAAATAAGTTGATAGAAATTAAATCAGTTAACTTTTGTATAACATATCCGAGGTTTGAAAAACAGTAATTCTTTGGATCACATTAGTGAACCTATTGTCTAAATGCAGTGATATTGATCAGTTACTTTACCATATGTTATAAATAGACAATTTGTGTAATACATGAGAAGATGAAAGTTATTTTACTAAGAAAATATTATATTACGTTATTAATGTGTGAAATCGCGTTGAATCACATAAAGTGAGATATTAGGTCTTCTCTTGGTTACTTGCCACGCCCTAAGATTTTTGGCTATCATACATATATTAGAATCAATCCGTGCGCAAGCAGCGATGGATGGCGATCCAGCAGAAGAGGTGCCAAACTTCCCAGTCACATCGATACTGAGCCCGACTGCCAATTAGGATGTTGTGGTACGAATCAGTGCAGACAACATCCTACAGGTGGCGCTGTTAAGGACTTAATATAGGTGGTTAAACCAAATAACTGACACACTGAAGATGACCATGCAGGAAGCATGCGAGCATTACATGACTTCGACGACTAGTGGGAACTTTTTTACAATAAGAGAGTGCTATCTACCATTAGGGGTCACGAACTTCAGGACTGAGAAAACAAAAGAGAAGAGGAGAAAGATAATGAATACCGAAAGATCTTTTTATTTAGGTTGTGTTATTTGTATCGTTTTACATGAAAAAAGTGTATTGAATTTAGAAGCTAAGATCTTAAGTGTCACAGCGTGAATATTGCCAACATGGACAAACTGTTGTAAATTCACTCTGTGGTTGTTATGAAACAACTTTTTATTATAATTATTAAAAAGTACTTTTATAACAACCACAAAAATGTGGCTTTATAGGCGCATGATGTCTATCTCGTGGATACAAAACCTTATAAACGAAGAAGTTCTACGAGGAGTTGATCAGAAACTCAAGCTTTTGAAAATAAAAAAAAAGGAAAGTTGCTTATCTAGGAGACTTGCTTAAGCATCCTACATATGAGCTCCTGAAACTCATAATAATGGAAAAAATTGACGAAAAAAGGAAAGTTAGTTGTAGAAAAAAGTCGTGGTTGAGGAAGATCCGAGAGTAGACCGCGATAGCGAGTGCTGCCTAACTTTTTAGCCTCGCTAGAGACAGAGAATAGTATTTCAGAGCTGACTGCCAACCTTCACTAGTTGGAGAGGCACACTAAGAAGAAGAAGAATTATAATTATATTGATTCCAATAATTAGTGACGTGAAAACGCGCTCCATATTGGGCAAAGTGTTTTCTTATAGGAAAAGACTAATTGTTTCGGAAGACGGATATCTGGCAGTTTTTTTGCTACAAACGGTGCTACTGTGGAACTATTTACTACCTACAGTGTTCCCGAATTGGTGCATTCAAGATATTGGCATATGTCCACGCAAGACGGCAACTTATTTGTGACGTCTACGAGAGACGGTGATCATTTATCATAAGGTGACCCGCATGCTTGTTTACCTACTCTGCTGTAAAAAAAGAGACAGTAATAATAATATGAGAGACAAAGGATCCACCGTTCAGAGGAATCTGATTACGAATCGAAGAACCTTGTTTATTAACAAAGTGGCGTTTGACTAATTGAATTGATTGAATACAGAACTAACCCCACGAGAGTAAGCCGGTAGAGCAACAATAAGCAATTTCGATTCCTTTAATAAACGACAAGGAGCCAAAGGGTATTTTAAAATCACTTAATATGTTTCTTATATATGAAATAGTTTCCATTCGCATGACCTGGATGGCTGGCCGTCCACCACCGTGCGATTCAGTCGCAGTTTTCTGCCACGAACTGCAAATGTGGAACGACTTTCAACTTGCGGTGTTCCCATGTAGATACAGGAGCATTCAAGAGACTAGCATATATGTTCGCAAAAGCCCAGCAAACCATCTGTGACACCTCCGTGGATGCCTATGGGCGACAGTGATCACGTACCGTCTGGTGACTCACACGCTCGTTTGTCGAATCTGCTATATAAAAAAAGAGAAAACTAGTTAAATTATACCGAGATTATCTATTTTCTTATTCTTCGATATTTGGAAAAGTTCAGTATCAACAATCGTTAGCAGTCAACTCCGTCGCTGTTGCTTCGAAACTTGAGAAAACTCGTATCTCACCACAACGCTGTGCAGGCGTATATTGTAGAGCCAAGTATGCTGTGATCCGTCCTGGTCTGGGAACGTTTATGGCTAGCTTTGTTCTTGAAACCTTGGCATATCCGTGTTAGTTTTGCCGCAAACCGCAAAACTAACACGGATATGCCAAGGTTTGGTTTGCATTTGGTTGCGAGTTTTATTAGATTTGAGCCTGTAACAAGAGGCCTAAGAAAGAAAGGAACCATCTAACACAACGTGGTATGTAGGATGAAAAAAGGAACCTCGAATTGAATGTTATGTTTGTCTTCTTTGTTGTATTTACAACTTTCACGGAAGAGTCGCGAGAAAAAATCGTACAAGTTGCGTACTTGGGAGGATGACGACTAGCACGATAACTTTGTGTCTAAGATCTTCATTGATGGTTATCAATTTAACATATATAATATAATAGTAAGTTCATGTGTTGTAATCTAACATTTAAATAACAAAAAAACAAGACGCAACAATTGCTAATATAAATTAAAGTTTTAAAAAGCTACTCAATGGCAAAGCTATAATGCAAAATATGTTTACAGTTATATACGATATCTAATTTAAATATACAGTCACTCACGGTTTAAAGGAATAAGAAAGAATATGTAATCATTACAATATAATACATATAAGAAATAATGTGCATTTGCATTGCACTAAAATGACAATGATATAATGACTCAAATTATTGTAATCTATGCAGAATATAGACACATATTGCTATCCTTGTCTCAAGCACAAATGTCATGCGGCTTCAAGGCGTTCACCAGTTGATTGTTACTGCCGTGCAATCAACACGTTTTAATACTTTCAAGAACCAATTCATGTGTTTTGACCTGTATTGTTACTACAATAAAATTGAATGAAAAATCAAATATAGGAACATTATATGAGTAGTATAAAATATGTATTTTTATTTGAAAATTTTATTCGTGAAGAAGACTGCATAGTACGTGTCGTAGTTGCTGTAAAGAAAGGTATAAAAGTAGTAAAGATTTAAATAAGGCAATTTGTAATGACATCGATTCATTCGTTCAATAGATATAATCGCTCTTAATAGCGCCAAAATAGCATGGATGGAATGACATCGAGATAATGGGTCTTTCAGTTGTCAAAATACTTCGTCCAATTTGTATCAGTTTGAAACAATTGGTTTAAAATTAAACGAAATCGAAGAAGCAATTTCATAAATTTTAATACTTTATACGAAACTATTTGTTAAATATGGAGTTAAAATATGCGTCAATATATAAATAAAAAAAAATTTATACTTGTGTTTAAGTAGAGTTTTACTAGTTATCACTGGTGACTGGTAGCGTTTATTGGAATATTGTATAAAATATCTTTCGTATTATTAATTTTAGTTATTGGAAATAAAATATACATATATTTGTGGTGTCCGCACTCATCACATCTCTAATTGGTTTGTGGTTCACATATGCTGTTGGATTTCACGTTATTCATATTTAGAATACCAATTACAGAACTTCTTTTTCGTATTTGCAAGTAAAATTTCAATTTACAGGCACCAAATCAAACTAAATACTCAGGTGGATACCGTCAAAACGTCCATGAAAACGTACAATATCAGGGAAAGCAACGACAATCTTGGCATCAAGAAAAGGATAAACCTTATATTGCTTCAATTAAATTAGATGATATTAGACGAGAAGCGTCTAGGATGCATCTTTTTGATATACCAAGAGTTTCAGATTATCCTCGGGGACTATTGAATCCATCAGAAAGCAAAACTTTGTCGTCGACTCGCGTGTCTCGATCTCCCAATCGGCGAGATCGCTCACCGATAAGAGAACGAAGTCGAAGACATTCGCCTTCGCCTCGTTCTCCTCGACGTTCTTGGGCACTAGAGAAACGACGTAGTCCACCTATTCAAGAACCTCCCCCTCCCCCACTTTGGCCAAGCCAGAATATTCAGAAAGATAAATATCAAAAACAGAATTGGTCTGAATTTGACGGAGACAAGCGCCAAAAGCCACGTCAACCTGTTTGGGAAAAACATGATCGCGTGGAAGATGAACATAAGTGTTTCGTCAGTCCAGAACGTTCCCGTTGGGGTAAAGGACCTGTGATGTCAGCCAGAGATGTAATTATTGGTGAATCATCTTCACGTTCATTAAGGCCAAATGAACGTTTTTCTGAGATACAAAGAGGACCGCATTTTTCACCCCGAGATGATTTTGACAATCATAAACGAGATATGTTCCGAAGAACTGAAATGTCTGATCGAGAACCTCGATTAGGCGAACGCGAAAAAACAGATTTTAAAAGACAAGAAAATCTAGATAACCGCCGTAAATTTGAAAGCCAACTGAAAACAAGTGATTTCACCAGACGTCCCGACAATACAGAGGCAAGTGATCCTCATAGATTGAATGAAAAAAATCTCAGCAAGCAAATGGAAGATGTAATGAAGAGGGCCGCCGAGTTCACGAAAAAAATACAACAATACAGGAAAAGTGAGGACCGCAAAAATGAAGCTTATGCTAATGAATTCACTAGCCGTGCAGATGCCGAAGTTCAAGTTAAAACATCCGCTTACAAAAACGCAGCAAGAGAGGGTCCATCACACCGATTCACCAAACTTGATAAAAACGACCAATACGAACCATCTGACGTTTTTGATACAGACCCCGAATATTCTCATCATATAGATAAATTTGATTTAAGTCCAGCAGTTCAGTATAAAAGGGATAAGGCAGTGGATGAAATAACCGGAAAGCTAGTGCACAAATTTGCTCCTGATTTAAAGGGAAGGATGCGAGAGCAAGTCGAAGAACGTTTGCAGGGCACTATTGAGAATTTAGTTAATAAGATGTTTAGAAATCAAGATGTACCTTTTATAGAAATTGTGATAAAGTTCGAGGACAGGTATTCTAAAAGAGATTTACAGAATATTTTCGATCAAGTGATGTCGGAATTTCCTAATGAATATAGAGCCATGAAGCGATCTGCTCCAGGTAAGATATTAATGAATTCCGTGTTAAATGCAAGAATTCTGTTATTGATATTTTTTAATTATATTTTTTGTCTATAATTAGTGAAGCCTTATACGAGGCTTGTTAAAAAAGTGACTTTCTCGATTCTCTTTCTTCATGCTGGTACTCATTTCTCTAACGTATGTTAACATTTTTACTTAGCTTTTAACAGATATAAAATTTAAACTTGTGTTGCCGTGCTTGGCGTTATTTAATTATCGAAGACATATTGCAGATCAAAGAACCTGAATTAAATTTATATAATGATGTCAGCCTTGTATGCCCCAGTATATCAAAAACCTAGAAAACATTGCAACAGCGAAGAAAATTGTTATGGAGTATCGTCGAACGACTATTGGAAAATTGCTGAAGATGTCGGCATATCGGATGACTCATGCCTTGCAATTTTTTCGGACGGTTTGGGCATGAAACGTGTGGCAGCGAACTATGCTTCAAAATTTGCTAAATTTTGAAGAACTGTTGCATGAGATATCGCTCAAGAGTTTTTGAATGACGTTAACGTTGATCTGCGAATTCCTCCTGTCCCTAAAACTAAAAAGATCCATGACGGGGTGAAGTTTAGTCACAATTAAGGAAATAAAGAACGTATTGCTGAAATAGCTCAAAGCTATTGGAAAAAGCGCTGGCAGAAGTATTATATCTGAGGCGGATTACTTTGAGAGTGATAAAATAAATATAAATAATTTTTGAGAAAAATAAAAAGTCACCATTTTTTGAACAAACCTCGTATTTGCATTAATGTATGTATATACACTTCAGAAAATATAAGGCATTTGGCAATTCATAAGGTATTGATTTCGTATATCAACAATTTAGTTTCGATTTAAAATTGATTACAATTTTTTTTTAGAATACTATAATTGTAAAAAAAATGTACGTATATTTTTATCTCATTTTAAAGATGGGAAAGTTATATTAAAGACCTCAGCTGATATTTCATTTCAAGAAAATCTCGTAATCAAAACTAGAAAAGTCCATATGGAACTTAAAGAACCCAATACTACTTTAACATTTACACATAAAGAACATTTCTGAATAATACATTTTATTTTAATTATCAAAACTAAAACTACTTAAAATACATCAGAACGATAGCCGTTTATATTATGGACGACTTTACATATGTTATTATGCAACATACACACGCTAAAAGTTAAATGTGTGAAAAAAGTTAAGATAAAATAAATATTATGTGTTAATAACATTTCTTTCAAGATTTTACTTGTGTATTTATCGTTTATTTATATAAATTATTACATTTTCAGAAGAGCCGCAAATTCCTGTTAAAACTCCTAGAACAAGCTCTAATGATACATTCCATAGAGGTAATTTATTTAATTTTCATTGTGTGCAGTAATTCCATATTTGCATTCAACAGATAAATTTTCATTCGTATAAATTCATCTGTAATACTAAATTTAACTATGCTCACATGTATATAAAATTGTAGGATTCATTAATTTTTATTTACCGTATAAAAGGTAAATATGAAACATTCCATTTCCACTTTTTCAGATTTAGGAGAAACTGTTCAACCTCAAAGTGAGTATAATTTTGAACCATTTTTTATAGTTAACAAATAAAAGATACTGTTTTGCCTAACTTTGTAAGAATTGCCCTCAGTTTCAGATTGGAACATGGGTGTTGCTCCATTAGGAACACCGGCGTTGGTTGTCCCTCAAATGGCAGCAATGTCGTCTCTTTCTGTGATGGTTGCCGAAACTTCTGAACCTGTTATACCTAACCCTATGCAGCCCGTCGATGAGGGATTTAGTTTATTTATATGTAAAGATGATTTTCAGCCATTCAATGACCAACAAGCAGACTTTATAAAGAGTTTTATTATTACCAAAATGCTTCAAGAAACTGAGTCATCAAATGCATGGGCTCCGGACATAACTTTCAAAGGAGTACAGAATCAATTTCGGTATGAGATTTGGACGGGCGATGAGAAGTCAAGAGATTGGATTGATAATTTAGATTTCACAAACTTTGCCTACTTTAACGTCCTGGTCTACACATCTGAGGAGCTGTGGTTCGAACGAGCTGCCATTTGGCTTCCTGGCCATTCCAAATGTCGAATAATATCGCCTATAATGAAAATCAAGTTGCAGAACAGGCACTTGGAAGGAGTTCAAATAAATAAATGGAAATTGGTAAAAGAAATAATCACGGAGAAAGGCATGAGATTATATGTTGATATTCCTTCGTCGTCGGCCCAAGCGTTGCAAAAATATAATATGTCTTTAAGCTTTGAGCTTCAAAAAGTTAGTGTCTTTCGTAGGGCGGATGCAGTTGACAAGGTTGCTTTTGATGCTGGTCTAAACGAAAGGTCTATTAAATTGACTACAGATTTGCAAAATCAACAGGCTCCAATGCCATTTTTAGATACTCCAGATCCAGATATAGTGCGCATTGCATTGAATAAAGAGCAACACATAACCAAGGTAAGTGTCAACACAGCGCGAAAAATGAAGGACCAAATCATATACAACCTTTTCAAGTATCTCCAAAAGGGGGGTAAAAGTAAAGTTGATTTCATTAAATATGGATTCTGTAAGGGTTATTTGTGTTTGCATCCAGAAAATTTGGAGACGAAAAATTGGCTTATTAACCAATATCTGGGGGCAATAAAGAAAATGTCCATTTGTGCTATTGAAGGAGATAACACTAATATTAAATATATTAATGTGCAAATGGTGCTGCCACGGGAGCAGTTACTGACTCCCAAATTGATAATTATGAAGTTGAAAAAGAAAAATCCCGACATCAATTACACTTTGTGGAAAGATGGAAAAATAACTGACTTGCCCCGCAGCAGCAAGGTGAAGTTTTCAATTGACATAGATTTAGAATCGGCTAAGAAATTATTGGACATTAGTTTTACTGTAGACTACCCCTACTGCAATTCTATTAGGACGGTGTTCATAGAAGCGGATATTTCGATGAGGGATTTGAAGGAGTTGATAAATAGATACGAAGCCGAACAAAAAGACAGTTTTGATGTTACTAATATGGATCTAGATTCTTCCAGCGACGATGTTATCTTCTTCGAATAATTTGTTTAACCTTAAACATTCAAATTATTGTTTGTTTTCCTTTATACATAAGGTTAACAATAAAAACTTTTCCAATTGTAAAATTTAATCAGATTTTTAAATTTAGCTAAAACAAATCCTACAGTCGTAAGAATATTACTTACGTTTTTAAATTTTAAATGTCTTACTATTAGTCTTACTACTTAGTATGATAACGACATTTAAACAGAAAGACAGGAAATCGTAACATTTGAGGTTTCCGTTTGGGGTTTTTTTTCCAAACTTCATTTGCAATTGCGTTACCACCTTTAAAACAGTAGTGCTGTTCTCACTACGCAGTGGAACCAGCTACCTTCAGAGGTATTTTTTAACCAAGACGATATTGAAACTTCAAAATCAAGCCTACATATTTCCTTAAGGCCGGCAACCATACGCATAGCAGAAGGCTATGCTTATGGTGTTACAGATATTTATGAGTGGCGTTGATTGGTTTTTAAGAAGCAGTAGATTCTTATATTAACCCTTATCGGTCGCTAGCTTTTATACGTGATTCTCGCTAGGTTGTAACTACAGATACAGTTTTCATTGACTTAATTTATTTTTAGGCTCAATATATTAAAAAATAACTGGAAAAGGCAATGGTATATAACTGGAGTCAATTGCTCTGTTAAACGAAAATTTAACTAATAAAGCATTAGTGCCTGCATTTCACACAGCGAGTTTCAACATGTGTCGTCTTGTCACCTCCCACGTGACTTACGACCTCAGCGACAAAGTACTGTTCTCACGTGAGAGGTGACTTACGACTGATAAGGGTTACTATGGACTGGACAGCACATAAACGAATAGACGCTTCTCATATTTATAACAAAAAAAAAACTACAAACATAACATATAAAAATGTTTATAAAATTACTCATTAAAACACAAGTATTCCAACCGGCAGATTTCTCTCTCATAAAATTGTTTTGCGTTGTCTCTTTGTTTGTGTGATGGGGCATTTTCGGAGTTTTGAAAAAAACAGGTACGTAAGCTAAGATTGAAGTTGTGATTATATCAGTTTGAAGCTAGTCGATGCTCAAGTCGTGAGGTAAGTCAGTTTGACCATAAAATATTATCTTGATTTCCTCTTCATACAATAACTTTCCTTTTTAGTGTTAAAGGTAATATCACGATACACAACTTAATCGATCCAGTTCCGATTAGAGTTGACAAACTGGAAACGAAAACCTAGTGAGAGGTCTCCATGAAAAGTAACATTATAGATTCGTGGTGTATTTTTGTGTATCTTTTTAAAAAATAATTGTCGATTCAGGAAACCGAGTTTACTTTCATCTGTCTAAGGTCAAGATTCTAGAAATTACTGTCGTAAGAGAAGGCGGCTAAGCTGGTGTATGAAAATGAATATTCACTTCGTAGAAGGAGGCCCTCCTATGGTCGACTCTTAAAATTGTGAAGAAATATGTTGAGACAGTTCTCAACCATAAGTAAGTGGAAGGTAAGTGAATAAAATAAATTCCAGCGTAAGAATGAATAGTTATTTATTACTAGATTTGTTTTCCAGCTCAGGAGTCTCAACGGATATTGTTTATGGCCTTTCTCTAATTCGATGTCTGAGGAGTTTTTTTTCTCTCTCTCTCTCTCTGAGCCCTAAGTCCTCCTGGTGAGGCATAGAGCAGACACGACGTTTTTCCATCTCAACATGTCGAAGGCCAAACGATTCACTTCGCTCCAGAATAGGCCCATCTCAGGATCATCAGAGGAGTTTATCACTCGTTTGTAAAAGTCCATTATGATCTTATTCTTTTATATTCTTGCAAATTACTGAAATCCAACAATCTGCAGTTTTTTCAATATTGATCCAGGATAACTCCAGATATAAAAACATTAAGATTCCCCGATATAACGGCTAGATTCTTTAGCACTACGAAGGGGTTCCTCATTTCTCAGAATATTTTATCGATTCTACCATGGGGAGTGCTTCGAAGAATTGTTCGGAATATTTTTAGTCGCTGAATTCCACTACCGCACAAAAACGTTTCATCCCTTGTATCTGGATGAATAGCTATATAGATATTGTTTTTCCAGGAACTTCTTTCCATGCACCACTACCACATGGAACCAGCTATCTACAGCAGAGTTTCCACACCAATACGACATTGGAACCTTAAAAAAAACAAGCCTATACATTTCTTAAAGGCCGGCAACGCTTCTGCAATGACTATGACATTACGGATGTCTGTGGCCGAATTTGATTGCTTTTCATCAGGTAACACGCCTGCTCGTTTGCCTTACGATTCCATAATAGTGCTGTACTAAGATGACATTTTTTATGGGATAGGAAAGCAAACCAGCAGGCGTGTCACCTGATGAAAAGAAATCAACGCCGCCCATAGACTTCCGCAGTGCGGAAGCATTGCCGACCTTTACGTAAGTGTCATTATGGGAGTGGGAAGAGGCGGCTGTTCGGCCTCCGGAACTCAGCCGCTCACCGTACGAAGCGCGGTAGCTAAGATACCACTCAGACGCCGACGTTCAACAAACCTAAAAGATCTTAATA
Organism: Baronia brevicornis; assembly: GCA_031353405.1. Lineage (NCBI taxonomy): Eukaryota > Metazoa > Arthropoda > Insecta > Lepidoptera > Papilionidae > Baronia > Baronia brevicornis. The sequence continues at coordinate 7,994 of JASFAT010000906.1, read as the reverse complement.
GAAAGTAAATGTATCAATGTTATTGCTGACGAGCTAAATGGTTCAATGGTGAAGCTACGACTTTGAAAGACAGTAGTTGGATGTTCGATTCGGAGTCTGGACGTTTCGCTAATCTGCCTTGGACAAGTACCCAATTTTTGGGAGGGGGGGGGGGGGAACATTAGCCTGTTTTATTCACCCCGAAATTGAGTCGCCCCGTGCCCAGTCAAAAGTTTAATTATTAACTGATAGACAATTTCCATTTGTGTAGACAATTTTTATTTTTCGAGCTGTACTTTCTCTGCGTACGGAAGTTTGTGTATTTTCTGACGTAGGAATTACAGTGGTAAGAAGCGGCTAATACGGTTCCCAATATTATTCACATTATAATTTCAGGATTATTTAATAAGGAAGATAATTTATGTAGGAGAGGTTGAAAAAAAGGTTATTGCAAAATATGTGCTCTGTAACCTTAGTTTGCTTTTTATTTTTTAATATATAAGGTAGTAACAATGATTTGTATAATGATTCGAAGTTTATACTTATTTTGGTAATTTTTCATTACTTGACTGTTTCTAGACCAAAAGTCACTTAAAGAAATCATTATCTCTTTAGTAGACTTTGAGTAATCATTTCTTCTTTGAGCAAGCCTTACCATTGTAAGGCTTGCTTGCTTGATGCTTGGAATCTCTGGATGATAAGATTCGAAATGAAAAATACGCCAGCAAAACTAAAGTCTCCTAAAAGATATCGGTGATTTAAATCCTTCCATCTGATTTTTCGGTATAAGCATGTATTGTTTTTAAATATAATATATTTTTGTTTTAGACGCATTAGAGCGAAAATTGACTCCGAAAGTAATGAACGCTCAAAAAATAGCAAATAAAGTTAAAACGCCAATTGCGAAGAAGGCTGAAATACTAAATGCCAAGAAGGCTGAAATACTAAATGCTAAGAAGGCTCAAATGCTAAATGCGAAAAAGGCTGAAATTCTTAATGCGAAGAAGGCTGAAATTCTAAATGCGAAGAAGGCTGAAATTCTAAATGCGAAGAAGGCTGAAATTCTAAATGCGAAGAAGGCTGAAATTCTTAATGCGAAGAAGCTAGAAATGCTAAACGCGAAGAAGGTGCAAACGTTAAATGCGAAGAAGCCAGCTAACCCCGTTTTACAACTTGAAAAAGGTATGATAACCATTAAATTATAAAATTTGTCGACAATCATTGAAATATATTATGATATAAATTTTCATAAAACATACTTTAATATTACTAGGATTCTTGTTAACCACTTAAAATAAGCTAAGAATTGCTTGGAAAATATAGTTCACATCAATAGTTCAATAGCAGAACTGTCTGAAAACCGCAGAGGCATGGCTCTACCACTATAGATTTGGTTAATCTGTTAATAAGAGAAACCTATCATGGGAAATTGCTTGGTTTCAGAAACACAAAAAGAAGAGGACAAGAAAGAGAATGCGCTGATGACATCGAAGTCTACTCTTACAATCAGTCCTACTATGTCGCGGGTTCTTGAGGATGAACTGGCGCAAATTATGATAAAGGTGGTAGTTATTATTGTGATCAAAGGTCCCCTAATCGTTTGTCTCGTAGACTACATGTTATATTTTTCTATTGCGGATAGACCGCTTGCCCTTTTTGACAATTTTCTTTAACTTCGACTGATGTTGTGCTATTCACATAAAAATATTTATGTTTTTATTGTAGCAAATAATATACTATGTAAACCGTTTTAGAAATATTCACAGTGTTATGAATTTGACATTTAAATAATACGTAGTTGGTTGAAGTGAATGTAATAAAATAGTGAATAAGAAAATCCCCACTTGATATTAATTTTGTATAGATAAGATGATTAATGGAGTCAGGCATTACTTTGCGGAAATCCATTAATATGTTAACAGTCAGAACTTTTACTTAGCCAAGAAAAAAACAGAAAAATAATAATGTGTATTTTCTACTGGAAGAAGACTGCCGTACTATCCCATAAAACAACATTACGGGGAATTCAAATTTAATCGTACCGAAAAAACGGCCGTCAGCAACTCTCCGCCTCCCCACCGCTATCAACAATACCAAACACACACCACCAATTTCCCCCCTTGCACACAACACGTGTTTCGACTCAAAACGAGTCATTCAATAGTCAGTCAACGTCCCCCATAGACATTCTTAGTGTCACAGGCATTGCAGAAACGTTGCCGGCCGTACATAGCAAATGTACTGCCTGGTTCCTTTTTTATATTATTGTACTCGTATATTAACAAAACACAAAGATTTAAACACTTAATTTTTTTTTCTGATGACAATGTAACAAAAATAATAAACAATATTTTCTTCTTTAGTCGACACAAAAATGAAGAAATGGAGTGACATTAAATGTAAATAAACAGTTTATTTGAATTATAACAGGTGTGGCAAGAACTTCCTGATGAGCCAATCATTGAAGAGGAGAAATTAGTTGTCGAGAAATTCAGGAACGAAGCAGGCGATGACCTTCGAGACGTACGTTGTTAATATATTCATTATTTTTTTATTCTAAAATTAAACAGTTATGTATTTCGAGAATAGACACAAGACCATTTTTATTAAAGCGTAGAAGGCAATGCAAGTATATATCTGGATCCTGGGTATTCCTGAGGAATGAATATGATAACGACAGGGTCAGACGCACAGTTATAGAATTAAGTTCCTCAATTTATCCAACAGGTTTTTAAAGAAAATTAGCGATACTTTTAATAACACAAGCAATATTGTTTGCTTATCATTCCAACTAAGCTAATAATAATGCTTGTACTAGCAAATGGGTCGCAAAAATAGTCCACTTCAGGAGACAAAATCTAGATCGCAGTTCGTGAGCCCGATCCCCTTCTTACATTGAAATATTAGTTAAAAATAAGTGAATTAATTCAAATTGTTTTTTTAAAAACCCTTTTTGGCGCTCCTGAAACCTGGCTAGTTTGACTTTTTACTAAATTTTTATAACCATAAATATGGTAAAAACTGCGAATTCAGCACTCAGTTGGAACGTTTAATAATAGATAGCGCCACCGCTCAAAACGTCGATAAAACGGCCAAATGTGTAATGGCGGCATGTATATCGCAATGTGTAATAACCTCTCAAGTATCAACAAAATTTATCATTAACCCTTTCACTCCAAAAGCGAATTTATACGTTCTTGAAAAGTGAACGCTATTGCACTAAGAGCATACGTATGTTAACGTTTATACCATTTATACTTTTGTTTTATATTTAAGAAAATAAATTGATATTATTAATTTATTATAAAATTTAACTCACTTGATTGATATAGACAATCAAAAGTTTCACTTAGCTAAGATCCGCGTCAAGTCTTGTCGCGGATCTTAGCTAAGTAAAACTTTTGACTGTTCATATAGTGATGGATTTCCGCAAAGTAACGCCTGACTCCATTAATAATCACTTGATTGAGTTTATTTTTTTTTGTGAATATATCACGCCTATCCCCCGCAAGGGTTGGTAGAGCACAGAGCTCCATCCGCTGCCATTTATCGCAGCGAAACGGTTCGTCATTGGTCGCTTTTCGCCCTCGTGAGAATCAGGACGTGGCGGGTGGCGAACCACGTCGCCGTCATTTTCGACAAATTAGGTATATTAAATTCGTCTTAGTGAATCCCACGAGCCGCAAGGGAGGATGGAGATCAGCCCCAGCAGAGCCCTGCATGCTGAGGTAAGGCACCATAGTCCCCGGGGGAGCCCGATCCCGGGACGATCGGCACGCTTGCGACTAGGCTCGCCCCAAGCCACGCATCCATTGGCACGGCAGACCGTGGATTGGCGGAGAGGAAGGGAAAGGTTAGAGAATAAAGGAAGGGGCAGGAAAGAAAATGCGGTTTGGAGGGGGTTACCAGACTCGGAATAAACATCTATAAATCCATATAAATATTTATTCCGATGCGGGAATCGAACCCGCGACCATTGGCTCCGCGGGCGGAGGGCCCCACCACTGAGCCAATCGGTCGTCGGTTTAATTTTTATGCTGATAAAATCCCGAATTTCTGTGATCACGGATGATAAAAACACCGGAAATTTGACAAAGAGTCATCATAAAGAATCGAAGATTATGATTAACTAAATTTCAGTTATTGCATACTACATAACGTAATTATATTTCACACTAATAACTGAAATCATTTAATTGCCAATACAATATAATATTTTTGCTATAAAATATGTTATCAATACAGTATTTGAAGAGTTCTTTATCATTATTTATATATTTATTTATTATAAATGTTATTTATAATGATTGTTTATCATTCCTCAGGTATTAAGACTTAATGTTATCAAAGTGCTTTTGAACACACATGGTCATTTTCTTATTAAGGTAGGTAAACATTTTGTATCGGTATTTCATGTGAGAATAACATCAGGAAAATTAATATATATATATTATTTTTCTGTATTTCTTCCCCCGATTCCTTCCTTTCCTCCCTTTCACCCGAAAGACACTTTTTTGAAGAACGTAGAAGTCAACCAGACTTAATGCCTTGAAAATGATGGTATTCTTATTCCATTTTCTCAACGACCCAAATTGACAACAACGAAACAATTATACTGTTCGTAGTCATAATTAAAATATAATAAGTAATCACCACAATCACCACAACACGAAATAAGCAGCCCATGTCGGTCTGCAAAATCAAAGATAATTATTAAAAACTTTAGAGTACGAAAAATAAAGAAGGGAAGTAAAGGAAAGGGAAAGTAGATACATTATCGATTCCTGCACTCACCTTACGTATCTCTCGATGTCACAACATTATCGATTCCTACACTCACCTTACGTATCTCTCGATGTCACAACATTATTGATTCCTGCACTCACCTTACGTATCTCTCGATGTCACAGAAAAATGTTAACCTTTATCATCGATAGCGGTCTGTGATATTTCCCTGGTTGAGCCGGTCCATTTGAACATGACTAGCTTCATTGTTTTCTTTCATAATAGTAACATCGAGTGACAAGAGAGAGATGAGTCTTAGCTTTTGTGGTACCACATGCATAAATGTAAAGTGCTAAAATGTTAAATTTCAACTCCACGTGTGACAAGGTCCAAATCATGTGACGTCGTAGCCTTTGAGATGACCCCTACTACCCAGAGGTGGGAAACTTTTTACCGTTGAAGGCTAATGTTAAATCAGGCGGTGACAAAGGAGGCCGCATGAGTTTTATTTACTCGTTCTGTGCCATGTATATCATTTATGATATACGTCAAACTTGACCTTCAGGCCACGTGTACCATAAATGGTACACAATGATACCATAAATGGAACTATTATAAACAAGCTAATTACTTACGGATTTTGACGGTTTTTGAGGATATAAAACGTCACATTTCATTTCATAACAAAGTTAAAACGACCCAGTACAACTGAATCACAAAAGACAAAAGCTGCATCAAGGCATTCTCTCCACCTCTGGTGTTACATATAACTCAACACTTCCAAACGTCAGTTTGGCGGTGTTGATTGGCAGACTCAACAGGAATATAGAGCATGTCAGTGTAAAAAGATTACCCACTTGTAGTTCATCCAAGTTATAAATAAACTATCTTTATAAGATTTTGTTTTACATTATTTATACAATTAAAAGCGTGTAGACAATCCGCTACGTGACACGTATCAATAAATTCCACCTTGGTCATTGATACCTTTACGAATTTTTAACTTAAACAAAATGTTTAAAAGTACTTAAAATGCAAATTGTGGAACAAAGATTGTTGTCTTTATTTTATTTAATACTTTATTGTACACAAAACACGACATACAAGAATTAAAAGGAAAGAAGATGTACAAGGGCGAACTTAACTCAAAATTGAGTTTTCTTATATATAATAATAATATACATAACAATACATACCATATAAAACCATACATACATATATATATATATATATATATATATATATATATATATATATATATATATTATACTGAAAGGAAATGTTTGTTTACATTTGTAACATACAAAGCACAAATTTATGTTTTGTTTTTTTTATATATGTTAAAAAAAATATCACATTTTCCAGCTCCAGTTCGAAAAGCAACCTCAACCTGCAGCGCTGCTATCCTTCATAAAAAAATATAACCTAAATGACTTCAGTTGCTTCAACCGTAAGAAACATGTGTACAATGCGACAATGAGTGACATCAATGCTTATGAAAGCATTTGTGCTGCTAAAGAAATATTTTGCGGTGGTAAGCTTATTTTGTTGAGCAGTATGTTTATTTTAATACATTCTACGTCGTAGGATCATACACTAAGAGTGCATTTTTCGATCAATGAAGATAGCCACAACATTCCACTTTCGGACATTGGCTTCCCTCAAAATTAATGAGTGTTACCGTATTAGATGCGCAACTAAGTTCTCGCTGTTTGTCATTAGATGGCTCTAGTAGTAAGTGTTGGTCGATTTTGACATATCCAAAACGCCATGAATCAAGCTAAGACATATGGTAAACAAACCGCTCTGACAGATTAGATTTTATTGTGACGTCATATACTTTTAGTTTTGTGCAAAAGTGTCACATTTTGTGGCAAATTTTCTTATTTCATTCAAAGAAAACGGCACGTAAAGCGCATCTCAAGTAAAGCAGAAAAGTGAAACATCGTGCCGCAATTGTTTCCGTCGCTTTAAAGACGGTGATTTCGATGTTGACGACTGTCCGTGCGAAGGGAGGCCAAAAACATTTGAAGGCGCTGAATTAGAGAAATTGCTCCATGATGATCCGTGCCAAACACAAGAACAGCTTATTTCAGTATTAGGAGTTACCCGGCAAGACATTTCTAAGCGATTGCATGCGTTAGGAATAGTTAAAAAGCAAGAAACTTGGGTTCCTTATGATTTGAAGCCAATGGACGTTGACCGTCGTTTTTTCGCCTTTGAACAACTGATCCAGCGGCAAAAAAGTTTCCTTCATCGCATCGTGACGAGTGATGAAAAATGGATTCATAATGTGGACAGTCAAAACTTTTAGCTAAGATCCGCGACAAGCAAAACAATAACAGAAAATTAATAATGTGTGTTTTTCTGCTGGATGAAGTGGATTTATTTGGAACTCATATCAAAAACTTACCGAAAATCGGCCATCAATTGTCCACCCACCAACCACTATACACAACACCAAACACATTATCACTTTTCCATCTTGTAAACGACACGTGTTTCGCCCCAACATGAGGCATCTTCAGGTATAGTAGACTCTACGGAAGACAACCGAAAAGTTTCACTTTTCGGTAATGTGAGTGATGGATTTCCGCAAAGTAACGCCTGACTCCATTAATAAATGGATTTACAGGAATTCAAAAAAAAAGTTAAAAGAATGGGGACTGCTCGGTCCGAGCCGACGACGCAGAAACATCTGCGTCTTCGGCTCGGTCAAATATACACGCTTATTTGATGGGACCAGTTCGGCGTTATTTATTATGAGCTGTTGAAACCAATCGAAACCATCACTGGGGAACGGTATCGACTTCAATTGATGCGACTGAGCCGAGCAAAGGCACGATTCTATCGCATGACAACGCTCGGCCTTAGGTTGCCAAATCCGTTTAAACCCACGTGGAAATGATCAAATGGGAAGTCCTACTCCATCCGCCATATTCCCCAGATAATTTGTTTCGTTCGATGGAACATAATCTGACTGATCAGCTGTTCCGCTCATATGAAAACATCGAAAAATGGCTTGATTCGTGGATAACCTCAAAAGACGAACACTTTTATTGTAACAGTATTCGAGCTCTGCCAGAAAGATGAGCAAAAGTTGTAGCTAGCGACGGGCAATACTTTGAATAATATATGTGTAAGCATTTTTGCACAATGAAGTTGCATTTTTATTAAAAAAAAACAGCGAGAACTCAGTTGCGCGCCTACCCATCTATTGATATTTAATCCCATAGTCGGTTTTTTCGACAACCATGACGAGAAGGGAGGTAATGGGGTCCTGGCCCTAT
>JASFAT010003129.1:0-115502 GCA_031353405.1 Baronia brevicornis | reverse complement strand
TATATACAAAAAATATGCCATTCTTGACAAAGTATTCGTCTGCAGCGTGGCTCTACCACTTATAAATGTGGTGATATTACCGCTTTCAGAGCCAATGGTCGAATAAGCGTGATTGATTATTGTTAAACAAACTCAATTTATTAAACCCAAGATAATTAATTTTTAACCATTTTTTATCGTTACAGGACCCAGGCGGATCTATTATGAGGTCGTTAGGACAGAACGCCGAGTTACTTTCGGAAATTGACATCGTCAAAATAAATAGTGTTTATGGAGTTGCCTGCTTCAAATAGGCTGTTAAGGCATTCCATGTTAGCACTAATACAAATAGTAAAAAGAAAATATATTGATATAAAAAAAAATGTAGTTTTATTTATTTTCATTTGTAATAACATTGAAATAGTGTCTACTATAACTTTTCTTTCGTCAAATTCGTTTCTACTCACGGCACCCATTTAAAATTGCTTCAAATATAAACCACAAATCAATTTGATTTATATTTTAAATAGCTTCCCAAAAAATTAAAACTTTTCAAAAAATTAAAAAAGTTCTATCCTTATCGAGAAATATGTGTAAACGAATGAAAGATACGTTTATTTTTTTTGATGGGAATTAGTTATTATGCCAGTGTCAAGAAAATATAATAATATCAAATCTTTTGAAATATAACTATAATATATAATATAATTATAGTGAGCTTGACAACGTCCCGTCTTGAAAAAATGGTGTCTATTTGTGTGTATAAAACCCATTGACTGTTTAAGTTGACTGAAACTTAAAAAGTCATTATCAATACATTTATTTCATATCACTTCACTTATACACCTTAATCGAACTATATTGTATTATACGCCACCATAATTTAACAATATAACTGATAATAAGATTATTAAAATTAAATAGAAACACAATGTCACTGATGTAAGTCGGCGGGAAAAGTCCAAAGATACATTTATTAATGACACACACACATAAAAACACATCATTTAGGAAAAAAATAAAGTAAAAGTAAACAATATGTTATACCTATGTAGTAGTGTGACGTCATTAAAAGACTGCACGCAGGCCGTGGCGATCCATGTGGATATATTTTTTTTAAACAGCCCATATATGTCCCACTGCTGAGCACGGGCCTCTCCATTTATTATTGGGCGCTGTTATTTAACCCTTTCCTACGGTAATCCGCTACGCTGGAGTGACGACACTGAACGAGGCACTGCGCCGCGGAGTGTGCGCTTTGCACGTCAGTAGCCTTCGATATTCGGACTTGTCGCATACACATCGATTCTAGGAAGTAATCGATATACAGATCGTCGTGCGAACGCAGATTATAGTCGGCGCCCGTAAATACAGGTCGTCATTATAGTCGGAATTCATACAGACAAGTCGTCTAGCAACCGCCGACTATATTCGGCACCCGTAACGAAAGAGTTTATATAATAATAAAAAGTTACACAGCCAATATCACAACATGCTTTTTAGTCGATTACTTAATGAAACTTATAAAAAAACATTGTAGGTACATTCAATCATTCATATTATTTTTTGAAATGCTGATATCACTCTTGGTTATAACATCATACAGGTTGATATCGCCTTCATAGCACCGTCGCCTGAATACGCATTTGTTGGTAAAAATCATCACACTTACAGCTGCAAAAAGGAACGTTGAAAATATTGATACCTTCCACAAACGCCTTACCGTAATGTAAAATAAGGAGTCTTTTTGGTGAAAAAAGTCCTATCTTGGTCAAACGTACTTTGCAATAAGATGTCTTTTTTCGTTATAGAAGTACTACCTTGATCAACCGTAGTTTAAAATAAGGTTTTGTTTTTGGTACAAAAAGTCTTGACTTGGTCGACCGTTATTTAAAATAAGGTCTTTGTTTAGTGAAAGAGATAAGGAAATTGTTAAGTGTGTCACCTGATGGGAAGTGACCAAATTCGTTGCCTGCCTTAGAAAAGATGTTGAATAAATAGAGGGCAAAGGGAAGATAACCTAAGAGTGTGGAAGTGATGATCCATGCCTTTCTCCATTGCTTTGCTCATTGCTCACTGACGAAACGAAAAAGGAGGTCGCGCGATAAATAGTTTTCGATGTTTATAAACATAGAAATAGAGTAGCCAAGTAGTAACTTACGACACTACTTTTTTCGGCAACATTTGCTAATGACAAATCTATATTTAGTACCTGGTCTCTCTGCTATAATTAAAGGTAACCTCTCAATTTTGTGTTCATGCTTCCAAGTGAAAAATATTTTCTTTATAATCGCTATGACTAACACAATCATAAAAATACTAATTCCGAATAGAATCGTGTACAACGCCATTTATTGCATAAAATGTTACTAAATAAACACATTTTGAAAATTATACAAATATATAACACTATTTAATATATAATGACATTTTTCAAAAATGACGTAGAAAAAGTATGCATTTAAATAATACAACGTACATATTTAATCTGTTGTACTAGTAGCTAACTGATTGGTAATTTGAACATTACCTTTGTAATGGCATGGTTCTGTTTAGTATAAATATTGATATATTAGGAAGAGGCAAATGAATAGGAATTTAATTACTCATCTAACGATAATACAAGTATTCAAAAAATAAAAAATAGCGTATGAATTGTGATGGATATATAGATAAAAATGTTTTATTGGCATTAAAAAGTATTTAAAAATTTTGTGGATTATAAATTCAATGTACTTTTCTAACGTACTATGGCTATATATTGAAAAAAAGAATTTATTTGATACGCTGTGTTAAAAATCCATTAATTGGACATGAATGCATTGGACTTAATGAAATAAAGATTATGAAGAAAATATTCTGTGTGTGTTTGTGACTCCTTTCAAAAAGATATAAAGAAATAATAAAATAAAATTTCAAATAAGCATATTTTAATTACTTCATTTTACCATACTATTTATAATTATCTATGGACATTTGAGGCACAAATTTATATTACCTATGCCTACAGAAAAAAATAATACTTGGCGCGAAATTAGTGATCTGTAGATATTATTAAAATTATCGTGCAATGTACATATATAAAGTTTAAGTTATTAAATATAACAATATAATATTATAATATTTATAGAATACGAAATGAATTTTGATGATTTCAGTAAGTATAGTAACTATTTTGTGCTGATTTTAACACATTAATATTTTGTGTGTTTATAAGTAAATACACATGAGAAGTTTATATTGAAGTTTATATTATTTTATGTACAGGTTTCACACAGTAAATAGAATACATTTTTATAACCAATGGAAAGTTTTATTACATTGGTTAGCTACATATGTAAAAGTTTTTTTCTTCGGGAGTAAATTATTATTTACTAACTGCCGCTTAAAAAATGAATTGTAATCATTAATTAAAAACTAACCTGAAGAGTATGTGAGTGAAGAGAAATGTTTACATATTATTAGAATTCTTGTTAAGTGAACAAGAATTCTAACGATAAATCTAATAGTGTTTGTAGTAGGAAAATATGGTTCAGATTAATATGGTAGGAAAGAAGTGATAAAAATTGAAGCCATGACTTCAGGCCACAAGCGCAATTCTTACCATTTAAGCTATTGCTGTTTTAACATAACATCAACGATAAATATTGACTTGATAATTTTTTTCCACAGCCCAAATATGCTGGGCATGGGCCTCACCATTTCTAGAGGAACGGACATTTACCCACTACGCTTTTCCAATGAAGATTAGCAGGGTAATCAGAGTCAGAATAAATATCTGTAGGCCATACAATATATTTATCCTGATGCGGGAATCCAACCTACGAGCATTGACTCCTTAGGTAGCTTTCTCACCACTGACGCTGAGCATTGGCTCAGTGGTGGGAATACCGCCTAAAGACCAATAGTGGTCGTCAGTCGTCGTCGATCTCGATAATTCTTGTGATAATTTCTTCTCTTCAGCGCATCAGATGACTCAAAAATATCGATTAGCCGTTGCAATTGCAGTATTAAAAGAGAAACCAGAAAATTTAACCATAGCGGAATATTTACATAATTTACAAAGATAACCTTACAGAAGTGGAAATGGAGTGTGATTCAGATATGACAATTTGCAGTGATGACTTCAAATTTGATGATGACAACGCTAATGAAATTAATAATCACACAAAAAATGTTACAAATAAGGACATTGAAAATATAAATGAAGTAGACAGAAACGAAATAGAAGAAACAGTCGATCAAATTCCTAATGCAGAAAGTAGCATAACAATCCTAAATGATTTAGATTTAGGCCAATTTGTTAATATTGATCAAATTTATACTGATGATAAAAATGAAATGAAAACGAGTACAGTATCGAACATCGTAAAAATATTTAAAGATGTAGACGGAAGTATTGATAGAAATAAGGTATATTCATTTGTATATTAAGAAAATTAAAAAATAGAACGCGCTTATGTTATTATAGTTATACTGTAAAAAAAGATACAGAGTTTGATACCGTTAATGTAAAAAGATTGTGGCAGATGAAATTAAAATGACAGTTAATGTTACTAAGTTTATTTAATGATATGTATTTAATCATTTCTAGGTTGATAATCTATCTAAATCTAATTTAGACACACAATCGACGTTCTATGAAAGCTTACAAAGTCAAAGCATATTAGCGTATGTAAACGCTATTGAATATACGTGTGAAACGAACACACAAGACATCGCTACGCAAAATGATCCTCCTGTTCAAAATTATATAGCTACTCACACATTACTGGATACTATAGAATCTAATAGTTCATTTATTCCCGTAAGAAGTGAGAAAAGTCGACACATAAATGTATTTAATTCTCAAGAAACGTGTAGCTATACAGACATAACTCAAAGTCAGATTGAAAATGTGTCGATTCCAAGTAATTATTTATTTAATAAAAATAAAGAAAACATTCTAAAAGACACTATAAACTTACGTAAAAATGAAATGAATGAGTTAAGTGACGCAGAAAAGAAATATGAAGGTGTTCAAAATTATTTTAAAGATAAGGTTGATGTTCTATCTAATGAAACTGCAAAAGAAGATATTATATCAAGAAATAACCAGAACGAGGCTTCTTATAACAAAGAATATTTATTATTTCAAGAGGTAAATGAAAATTGGCAGAGTGTAGACTCTCAAATGCAAACTTTCAGTTCACCTAGCCTCAATAAAAAAGACAATGATATTCTAAAAGACAATTTAGTGTTGCCAAACTTTAGCGAAAATTATGAAAGGCTAGAGAGAGAAATACCAAATAGCATATCAACTATACATTACAATGATATAGAAGACAATATTCAATTGGACGATGTAGTTAATTCTCAAACTGAGGCCGTATCATTTAAAGTACTAAAAGAGTTAAATAAAGTAAAGACTTATTTAAATAAAAATAATCGAAAGGCAACTTGTGACGGTTCCGATCCTGGATATAAAAGTGACTCTCAAAGCAGAGGTTCCTTCAAAAGCTGTAAGTCAATTGTTTTCCTGTATAATTTTTCGTTTATTTGTCTTCTCTTTCTCTATATAAGACAATTTTTGTTTGTTCTTACCAGAATTATTAATTAGATTAACTTTCCTAGAGTTTTTTTTTCTTTTCTTTGATAGGAATTGTTATAACTCATATGCTAGTGTCTTATCACGTTACGTCTTGATAAAATGTTAACTATTCTACCAAAACTTTTTCTGAAGAGAAGAAAGTAGAGAAGCATGATAATGCTCCTCTTATAATTATTTCGATTTTGTGGTCCGCCTTAGTTACTAATGAATATAAAATAATATAATATAATGAATTTAAAATAATATTATTGTATACTGAAGCGAATATTTTTGATATATTTTTTAGCTTTGTACTCATCAGATATGTGGATCAATCAATCCGCGCATTGTCTATTTAGTTATTTAACAAGTTTTCCCATGAAAGTGACTACCGCAGTGATCACAAATGAAATATCAAGGGTGAGTTTAATCGTACTTAGTTAGCTTTGTTCTTTTGAACTCAACGCTGGAATCGATTTTTTTTAATATGGATATATTTTTTTTATATGTTCACGCCTATCCCCCGCAGGGGTTGGCAGAGATCACAGAGATTCATCCGCTACCATTCATCGCAGCGAAACTGCTCTCCATTGGTCACTTCTCGCCCTCGTGAGAATCAGGACGTGATGGATGGGGAACCACGTCGCCGTCAATTTAAATTATGTATATTAAATTTGTCTTAGTGAATCCCACGAGCCGCAATGGGAGGATGGAGGTCAGCCCCAGCAGAGCCCCGCATGCGGAGGTAAGGCACCATAATACCCGGTGGAGCCTGATCCCGTGACTGTCGACACGCTTGCGACTAAGCTCGCCCTTAGCCACGCATCCATTGGCACGGCAGACCGTGGATTAGCGGAGACGAAGGGAAAGGATAGAGAAGAAAGGAAAGGGCAGGAACGGAAATGCGGATTGGGGCGTTAGCAGACTCGGAATAAATATTTATAAATCCATACATATATTTATTCTGTTACGGGAATCGAACCCGCGACCATTGACTCAAAGGGCGGAGGGCCCCGCCACACAGCCAATCTAACGTCTATATATATTAGAATTCCATTCTATTCCATTGTTACCCCGACCGCACCGTTCAATCTCATAAGTGTCCTGTGCATTCTATTCCTTCCTTATCCCAACCGCACTGATTAACCTCCTTCGTGTCTTCTCCCTTTTACGTGTCATTGGCGAAATCATCCGTGCTATTTTGGCACTATTGAAAGCCATTAATTCAAATGAATGAATGAAATATTAGAATTCAAAATCTTATGATGTAACAATGGAGAGTTGAGAGTACGCCCCTGAAGGTTACTAGCCCAAAAAATTATTAAGCACTTATTTTTCTTTACTTAGTTACATAATAATATATTCTGGGTACTTTTATAAAATTAAAATACATATTAAATATTTTCCAAAAAATGCAAAAAATATGTTTCATGTTTTGATGTATTCTTTGCCAGTGTCATTAAAAGTTCTCTCTCGTAGGTTTTAGGTAGACTAATAGACCGATTACACGACGAAGAAAAATATCCACAGTTCTTGGAAGAAGTGTTACAAACTATTGAGTCCTTACTTCAAGATATATATGAGGGAGATAGCTGTGTTGAAAACGTGGTAACCTATTTCTATCCACAGATATCCATAAAAAATAAATCGTATCATAGATATCATATTGACGTGCTACTTTATTATTTTTTATCTGTGAAATAATATTGTTGACACTAAGGTGTTTACATTGTTAAATTTGCTAATTCAAAAAAGCGTCATCACAATAATTAGCCTGTAGCACAATCTTGTATACAGGTCTTGCAACAACAGTAGTGGGGGTACGTCGTCTTAATGGTTGCGCTGTTCTTTTCAATTTACGGGTGCCAGAGACATGATGAAAGATGGATGCTCTTTGCAACGAAGACAGAATAGCATTCTGTCTCTGTTTCTATCAACCGTAGTAACGCATGCGTAGTGTTAGTAAACACTGATCATCATCTTCATCACATTACACGAATTTATTTCGTATTTCATAAATACCATCGAATTAATCGATGATGAAAACACAGTACCCGGCTCGTGTTGTTTGATTCACATGTCGCTTGTCACTCAACTGGCGTGCACCCATCGATATCAGCGGCGTTGATGAGAAAGAATAGTTATGACACGATCGTACTAATCTCTCACCACTGAAATTGAGCTTCATTGTGACCTGTAGCATGAAGCCCCTAACCTTGCAGAAGCCACGATATCTAGTCTAATCTTCCGCTACACGCGCTACTGCGGAAGGCAGTTGGCAGAGCTGGATCTGCTAACTGCCTTACGCAGATTCCATTCCAATTAGCTGGGGGGCTATGTCCTACACTCTGTCTGTCTTCCTTTCAACACCGTATGAAGATAATATATAGAGATAACCAATTCTTAGAAACAGTTTAATTTACTTTTAGATAATTAGTAAAGATGACAAGATCAATCGAATTTATCTTCTCAACCGATCCATACACATTGTTGACTACACAATAGAAAAAATAACACAGATCCTCGAAAAACTCTACTCTAAAATCACACTAGAAGATGCTGAATTTGAGATAACAAATACAGTACAAATGGAAAATTTATATTATTTATTTCATATATTAGAGCATTTACTAAAAAGACGCAAATTAACAAAAGGGTCAAGTCAAGACAACAGCCAAGCATCTCAAGATGATGGGGTACTTAGAAAGAGTTCTTTAACTGATATATGGAGAAAGAAATGGGACCCAAACTATAAGAGCAACGTACCGCAAGTAATCGTCGAGAAAAAATGCGTTTTAAATAAATGTAGCGAAATATTAAATAAAATAATAGTTCAAGCAATGAATGGATATAGTCTTATATCTTTTGCGGCATTACAATGTTTCAACATCTTACAATCTTAAATAAATAAATGCCGTATAAAGTATTACTGTTTAAATTTTATTAAAAAGAAAGAATAAACCACCCTCTCGTCTTTATATATACATATTAGTAATAATATAGTCTATGTCATATTTATGTACCTGCAACATCAGGTGTTTTGCGGATCCATTGACACTTTTAATAAGTTACTAAATTCTTAAAGATTTAAATATTTTATTGATTCGGACATACCGTAGGTAATTAACCATAAGTTTCATTAGTTGGAAATTATTCAGAATCTTTCCTTCGAGATCTCCCTGTTGTACTTGGGGGAACTCTTATATGACGTTTATTGTTGCTACATTGTATATTTACATAAAAAAGATAAGAATAAAATATGTTCGTTTTATTCACCTATACTTTAAAGCCTGAAAACAAAAAACCTTAGCATGTATACCTGATTATGCTTAATTATAAATAATAACACCCAACAAACTCAAAAATACTCGTAGAGCTAGATTCGGTCTCTAGTAGACACTAGAGATGCGAAATTAAGGAATATATCGGAGAACCAAAATTCCTAACCTGGCTTTCGAGTGGGCAAACTGTAGTGCCAATAGGTTAGCGAATGTTATTGGAAAACTAATACTTATTTTTATACACTCCTAATTAAATAAAAGCGCTATTTTACTGTAAATCCGAGTCAAACTAATTAAGTTTTTCCGACTAATAGTTTTTTTTAGTCATCATCAGATTGCGACAGTTTACTGTGGGTTATAGACGTGTTAACTGAAGTGAGTATACACTTCAATTTGCTAATATGTACTCGTGTATTTTCAATGCCATAATATAATATATTTTTAAAACAAATTAAATTTTTCATGATGGCATTAAAGTTAAATTTTAATTTTTATATGGTATCCCCTTAAATGCGTCAAAATCGTTTAATTTTCTTCGAGTGTAGAATCACACAGTACATTAATCATAATATTTTACATTTATCCATCCAAAATGTTTGCTATCAGAAGTTTAGTTAAAAACAATGTGCAGACCCTCAAGAATGTAGCTCAACAAAGAAATATGAGCGTAATTGTCGTTCCAGCTAGAAAGAAAGTTGGCAAAGGAGTAAGTATTGATTATGTGTTGTTTCTATTACGTATCACACTGAACAATATCGAGTCTACTTTGTCATTTAAAAATTTATGAAATATATTTATACAAAATATACATATAACAAATATATAAACGTATATTTTCTGTTACGTAATACTGAAGTGCGATAGGTTATCTTTCTATTACATTTTTCGTGATGTGCTCGGTTTTACTCTACAAATAAATATTTCGAAAGTTACTTAAATTAAACTTACAAATTAATACATAATTATAACAACTCATAATTCCTCTTTCCTTCCCATCTTCTATTATTTAATCGTGTCAAAATTAAACTCGTATTACAGATAGGGCCATGAAGGAATGAGAATGAATTGATATATAAGGGCAATGAAGTAGATTTGATCATTCAGGACATTATAATCGAATTAACATTAGTTTTTATTGAGATTATATTTAGTACAAAATACACAAAATGAGGCTAATTTTCAGCTTTGTTTATTTTTCTATGATAATTTTCAGGTTTTATAGTTCAATTTAATTTATGAAGTGTCTTGCAATCTTGTACATTTATTTAAACTTTGTCAGGCATACAAAGCATTGATGAAATTGTTAATTTTATGTCTGTTTTTGTTTCAGGAGCTCATTTTCCTGTCATCTCTAATGGTTGTAGGTTGGTGTGCTATCCCTGCTTGGGTCCTTGTTAATATGAAGAATTACCGTGGCAAGGAATAAACAGTCCTGATTTATAGGACCCGATAGATGATTGTGTATAGAATTAAATGATTTATGTTTAAGTAAAGTTTATTAAATTAGATAGATGTTTTATTTTACCTTAAAGATTTTGAAGAAGTGTTATACGTTTTTTTGGAATAATGGGATAGGAAAGCAAACAAACAAATGTATGGGTAACCATGGACATGTACAACACCATTAGCATTGCACAAGCAATTTGTCTTTAAGGCTTTTGTAGCCTTTTTTTTGATGTTACCAATTTTGTTTCGGTTTGGAAATACTGCTGATGATAGCTGGTTTCATGAATGGTGGTTTATGGAAGAAGTTGCAGAAAAAACATCTTATCACCACATACCATACAAATCCCATTTATACATGTGTATGTGCTAACTTCTTAACCAGTTATTGACATTATAATATTAAACCAAATAATTTAGATTCTTAATAAAAAAATCCATTGGTTAAATAATATTAAAATCATATAGACAAAATACCTACATGACCAAGACTAAAAAATGACTAAACTTTCAGAGTTTCAAGTCGGTACCAAGAAAACCATGCTTGGCTGGCCTTAAGTATAAATAACCTGTAAGTTAAAAGTTTCATCAATATTATGTGGATGAGTGGTGATAAGATGTTTTTTCTGCAACTTCTTCCATAAACCACCATTCATGAAACCAGCTATCATCAGCAGTATTTCCAAACCGAAACAAAATTGGTAACATCAAAAAAAAGGCTACAAAAGCCTTAAAGACAAATTGCTTGTGCAATGCTAATGGTGTTGTACATGTCCATGGTTACCCATACATTTGTTTGTTTGCTTTCCTATCCCATTATTCCAAAAAAACGTATAACACTTCTTCAAAATCTTTAAGGTAAAATAAAACATCTATCTAATTTAATAAACTTTACTTAAACATAAATCATTTAATTCTATACACAATCATCTATCGGGTCCTATAAATCAGGACTGTTTATTCCTTGCCACGGTAATTCTTCATATTAACAAGGACCCAAGCAGGGATAGCACACCAACCTACAACCATTAGAGATGACAGGAAAATGAGCTCCTGAAACAAAAACAGACATAAAATTAACAATTTCATCAATGCTTTGTATGCCTGACAAAGTTTAAATAAATGTACAAGATTGCAAGACACTTCATAAATTAAATTGAACTATAAAACCTGAAAATTATCATAGAAAAATAAACAAAGCTGAAAATTAGCCTAATTTTGTGTATTTTGTACTAAATATAATCTCAATAAAAACTAATGTTAATTCGATTATAATGTCCTGAATGATCAAATCTACTTCATTGCCCTTATATATCAATTCATTCTCATTCCTTCATGGCCCTATCTGTAATACGAGTTTAATTTTGACACGATTAAATAATAGAAGATGGGAAGGAAAGAGGAATTATGAGTTGTTATAATTATGTATTAATTTGTAAGTTTAATTTAAGTAACTTTCGAAATATTTATTTGTAGAGTAAAACCGAGCACATCACGAAAAATGTAATAGAAAGATAACCTATCGCACTTCAGTATTACGTAACAGAAAATATACGTTTATATATTTGTTATATGTATATTTTGTATAAATATATTTCATAAATTTTTAAATGACAAAGTAGACTCGATATTGTTCAGTGTGATACGTAATAGAAACAACACATAATCAATACTTACTCCTTTGCCAACTTTCTTTCTAGCTGGAACGACAATTACGCTCATATTTCTTTGTTGAGCTACATTCTTGAGGGTCTGCACATTGTTTTTAACTAAACTTCTGATAGCAAACATTTTGGATGGATAAATGTAAAATATTATGATTAATGTACTGTGTGATTCTACACTCGAAGAAAATTAAACGATTTTGACGCATTTAAGGGGATACCATATAAAAATTAAAATTTAACTTTAATGCCATCATGAAAAATTTAATTTGTTTTAAAAATATATTATATTATGGCATTGAAAATACACGAGTACATATTAGCAAATTGAAGTGTATACTCACTTCAGTTAACACGTCTATAACCCACAGTAAACTGTCGCAATCTGATGATGACTAAAAAAAACTATTAGTCGGAAAAACTTAATTAGTTTGACTCGGATTTACAGTAAAATAGCGCTTTTATTTAATTAGGAGTGTATAAAAATAAGTATTAGTTTTCCAATAACATTCGCTAACCTATTGGCACTACAGTTTGCCCACTCGAAAGCCAGGTTAGGAATTTTGGTTCTCCGATATATTCCTTAATTTCGCATCTCTAGTGTCTACTAGAGACCGAATCTAGCTCTACGAGTATTTTTGAGTTTGTTGGGTGTTATTATTTATAATTAAGCATAATCAGGTATACATGCTAAGGTTTTTTGTTTTCAGGCTTTAAAGTATAGGTGAATAAAACGAACATATTTTATTCTTATCTTTTTTATGTAAATATACAATGTAGCAACAATAAACGTCATATAAGAGTTCCCCCAAGTACAACAGGGAGATCTCGAAGGAAAGATTCTGAATAATTTCCAACTAATGAAACTTATGGTTAATTACCTACGGTATGTCCGAATCAATAAAATATTTAAATCTTTAAGAATTTAGTAACTTATTAAAAGTGTCAATGGATCCGCAAAACACCTGATGTTGCAGGTACATAAATATGACATAGACTATATGATTACTAATATGTATATATAAAGACGAGAGGGTGGTTTATTCTTTCTTTTTAATAAAATTTAAACAGTAATACTTTATACGGCATTTATTTATTTAAGATTGTAAGATGTTGAAACATTGTAATGCCGCAAAAGATATAAGACTATATCCATTCATTGCTTGAACTATTATTTTATTTAATATTTCGCTACATTTATTTAAAACGCATTTTTTCTCGACGATTACTTGCGGTACGTTGCTCTTATAGTTTGGGTCCCATTTCTTTCTCCATATATCAGTTAAAGAACTCTTTCTAAGTACCCCATCATCTTGAGATGCTTGGCTGTTGTCTTGACTTGACCCTTTTGTTAATTTGCGTCTTTTTAGTAAATGCTCTAATATATGAAATAAATAATATAAATTTTCCATTTGTACTGTATTTGTTATCTCAAATTCAGCATCTTCTAGTGTGATTTTAGAGTAGAGTTTTTCGAGGATCTGTGTTATTTTTTCTATTGTGTAGTCAACAATGTGTATGGATCGGTTGAGAAGATAAATTCGATTGATCTTGTCATCTTTACTAATTATCTAAAAGTAAATTAAACTGTTTCTAAGAATTGGTTATCTCTATATATTATCTTCATACGGTGTTGAAAGGAAGACAGACAGAGTGTAGGACATAGCCCCCCAGCTAATTGGAATGGAATCTGCGTAAGGCAGTTAGCAGATCCAGCTCTGCCAACTGCCTTCCGCAGTAGCGCGTGTAGCGGAAGATTAGACTAGATATCGTGGCTTCTGCAAGGTTAGGGGCTTCATGCTACAGGTCACAATGAAGCTCAATTTCAGTGGTGAGAGATTAGTACGATCGTGTCATAACTATTCTTTCTCATCAACGCCGCTGATATCGATGGGTGCACGCCAGTTGAGTGACAAGCGACATGTGAATCAAACAACACGAGCCGGGTACTGTGTTTTCATCATCGATTAATTCGATGGTATTTATGAAATACGAAATAAATTCGTGTAATGTGATGAAGATGATGATCAGTGTTTACTAACACTACGCATGCGTTACTACGGTTGATAGAAACAGAGACAGAATGCTATTCTGTCTTCGTTGCAAAGAGCATCCATCTTTCATCATGTCTCTGGCACCCGTAAATTGAAAAGAACAGCGCAACCATTAAGACGACGTACCCCCACTACTGTTGTTGCAAGACCTGTATACAAGATTGTGCTACAGGCTAATTATTGTGATGACGCTTTTTTGAATTAGCAAATTTAACAATGTAAACACCTTAGTGTCAACAATATTATTTCACAGATAAAAAATAATAAAGTAGCACGTCAATATGATATCTATGATACGATTTATTTTTTATGGATATCTGTGGATAGAAATAGGTTACCACGTTTTCAACACAGCTATCTCCCTCATATATATCTTGAAGTAAGGACTCAATAGTTTGTAACACTTCTTCCAAGAACTGTGGATATTTTTCTTCGTCGTGTAATCGGTCTATTAGTCTACCTAAAACCTACGAGAGAGAACTTTTAATGACACTGGCAAAGAATACATCAAAACATGAAACATATTTTTTGCATTTTTTGGAAAATATTTAATATGTATTTTAATTTTATAAAAGTACCCAGAATATATTATTATGTAACTAAGTAAAGAAAAATAAGTGCTTAATAATTTTTTGGGCTAGTAACCTTCAGGGGCGTACTCTCAACTCTCCATTGTTACATCATAAGATTTTGAATTCTAATATTTCATTCATTCATTTGAATTAATGGCTTTCAATAGTGCCAAAATAGCACGGATGATTTCGCCAATGACACGTAAAAGGGAGAAGACACGAAGGAGGTTAATCAGTGCGGTTGGGATAAGGAAGGAATAGAATGCACAGGACACTTATGAGATTGAACGGTGCGGTCGGGGTAACAATGGAATAGAATGGAATTCTAATATATATAGACGTTAGATTGGCTGTGTGGCGGGGCCCTCCGCCCTTTGAGTCAATGGTCGCGGGTTCGATTCCCGTAACAGAATAAATATATGTATGGATTTATAAATATTTATTCCGAGTCTGCTAACGCCCCAATCCGCATTTCCGTTCCTGCCCTTTCCTTTCTTCTCTATCCTTTCCCTTCGTCTCCGCTAATCCACGGTCTGCCGTGCCAATGGATGCGTGGCTAAGGGCGAGCTTAGTCGCAAGCGTGTCGACAGTCACGGGATCAGGCTCCACCGGGTATTATGGTGCCTTACCTCCGCATGCGGGGCTCTGCTGGGGCTGACCTCCATCCTCCCATTGCGGCTCGTGGGATTCACTAAGACAAATTTAATATACATAATTTAAATTGACGGCGACGTGGTTCCCCATCCATCACGTCCTGATTCTCACGAGGGCGAGAAGTGACCAATGGAGAGCAGTTTCGCTGCGATGAATGGTAGCGGATGAATCTCTGTGATCTCTGCCAACCCCTGCGGGGGATAGGCGTGAACATATAAAAAAAATATATCCATATTAAAAAAAATCGATTCCAGCGTTGAGTTCAAAAGAACAAAGCTAACTAAGTACGATTAAACTCACCCTTGATATTTCATTTGTGATCACTGCGGTAGTCACTTTCATGGGAAAACTTGTTAAATAACTAAATAGACAATGCGCGGATTGATTGATCCACATATCTGATGAGTACAAAGCTAAAAAATATATCAAAAATATTCGCTTCAGTATACAATAATATTATTTTAAATTCATTATATTATATTATTTTATATTCATTAGTAACTAAGGCGGACCACAAAATCGAAATAATTATAAGAGGAGCATTATCATGCTTCTCTACTTTCTTCTCTTCAGAAAAAGTTTTGGTAGAATAGTTAACATTTTATCAAGACACTGGCATATGAGTTATAACAATTCCTATCAAAGAAAAGAAAAGAAAAAATCTAGGAAAGTTAATATAATTACTAATTCTGGTAAGAACAAACAAAAATTGTCTTATATAGATACAAAGAGAAGACAAATAAACGAAAAATTATACAGGAAAACAATTGACTTACAGCTTTTGAAGGAACCTCTGCTTTGAGAGTCACTTTTATATCCAGGATCGGAACCGTCACAAGTTGCCTTTCGATTATTTTTATTTAAATAAGTCTTTACTTTATTTAACTCTTTTAGTACTTTAAATGATACGGCCTCAGTTTGAGAATTAACTACATCGTCCAATTGAATATTGTCTTCTATATCATTGTAATGTATAGTTGATATGCTATTTGGTATTTCTCTCTCTAGCCTTTCATAATTTTCGCTAAAGTTTGGCAACACTAAATTGTCTTTTAGAATATCATTGTCTTTTTTATTGAGGCTAGGTGAACTGAAAGTTTGCATTTGAGAGTCTACACTCTGCCAATTTTCATTTACCTCTTGAAATAATAAATATTCTTTGTTATAAGAAGCCTCGTTCTGGTTATTTCTTGATATAATATCTTCTTTTGCAGTTTCATTAGATAGAACATCAACCTTATCTTTAAAATAATTTTGAACACCTTCATATTTCTTTTCTGCGTCACTTAACTCATTCATTTCATTTTTACGTAAGTTTATAGTGTCTTTTAGAATGTTTTCTTTATTTTTATTAAATAAATAATTACTTGGAATCGACACATTTTCAATCTGACTTTGAGTTATGTCTGTATAGCTACACGTTTCTTGAGAATTAAATACATTTATGTGTCGACTTTTCTCACTTCTTACGGGAATAAATGAACTATTAGATTCTATAGTATCCAGTAATGTGTGAGTAGCTATATAATTTTGAACAGGAGGATCATTTTGCGTAGCGATGTCTTGTGTGTTCGTTTCACACGTATATTCAATAGCGTTTACATACGCTAATATGCTTTGACTTTGTAAGCTTTCATAGAACGTCGATTGTGTGTCTAAATTAGATTTAGATAGATTATCAACCTAGAAATGATTAAATACATATCATTAAATAAACATAGTAGCATTAACTGTCATTTTAATTTCATCTGCCACAATCTTTTTACATTAACGGTATCAAACTCTGTATCTTTTTTTACAGTATAACTATAATAACATAAGCGCGTTCTATTTTTTAATTTTCTTAATATACAAATGAATATACCTTATTTCTATCAATACTTCCGTCTACATCTTTAAATATTTTTACGATGTTCGATACTGTACTCGTTTTCATTTCATTTTTATCATCAGTATAAATTTGATCAATATTAACAAATTGGCCTAAATCTAAATCATTTAGGATTGTTATGCTACTTTCTGCATTAGGAATTTGATCGACTGTTTCTTCTATTTCGTTTCTGCCTACTTCATTTATATTTTCAATGTCCTTATTTGTAACATTTTTTGTGTGATTATTAATTTCATTAGCGTTGTCATCATCAAATTTGAAGTCATCACTGCAAATTGTCATATCTGAATCACACTCCATTTCCACTTCTGTAAGGTTATCTTTGTAAATTATGTAAATATTCCGCTATGGTTAAATTTTCTGGTTTCTCTTTTAATACTGCAATTGCAACGGCTAATCGATATTTTTGAGTCATCTGATGCGCTGAAGAGAAGAAATTATCACAAGAATTATCGAGATCGACGACGACTGACGACCACTATTGGTCTTTAGGCGGTATTCCCACCACTGAGCCAATGCTCAGCGTCAGTGGTGAGAAAGCCACCTAAGGAGTCAATGCTCGTAGGTTGGATTCCCGCATCAGGATAAATATATTGTATGGCCTACAGATATTTATTCTAACTCTGATTACCCTGCTAATCTTCATTGGAAAAGCGTAGTGGGTAAATGTCCGTTCCTCTAGAAATGGTGAGGCCCATGCCCAGCATATTTGGGCTGTGGAAAAAAATTATCAAGTCAATATTTATCGTTGATGTTATGTTAAAACAGCAATAGCTTAAATGGTAAGAATTGCGCTTGTGGCCTGAAGTCATGGCTTCAATTTTTATCACTTCTTTCCTACCATATTAATCTGAACCATATTTTCCTACTACAAACACTATTAGATTTATCGTTAGAATTCTTGTTCACTTAACAAGAATTCTAATAATATGTAAACATTTCTCTTCACTCACATACTCTTCAGGTTAGTTTTTAATTAATGATTACAATTCATTTTTTAAGCGGCAGTTAGTAAATAATAATTTACTCCCGAAGAAAAAAACTTTTACATATGTAGCTAACCAATGTAATAAAACTTTCCATTGGTTATAAAAATGTATTCTATTTACTGTGTGAAACCTGTACATAAAATAATATAAACTTCAATATAAACTTCTCATGTGTATTTACTTATAAACACACAAAATATTAATGTGTTAAAATCAGCACAAAATAGTTACTCTACTTACTGAAATCATCAAAATTCATTTCGTATTCTATAAATATTATAATATTATATTGTTATATTTAATAACTTAAACTTTATATATGTACATTGCACGATAATTTTAATAATATCTACAGATCACTAATTTCGCGCCAAGTATAATTTTTTTCTGTAGGCATAGGTAATATAAATTTGTGCCTCAAATGTCCATAGATAATTATAAATAGTATGGTAAAATGAAGTAATTAAAATATGCTTATTTGAAATTTTATTTTATTATTTCTTTATATCTTTTTGAAAGGAGTCACAAACACACACAGAATATTTTCTTCATAATCTTTATTTCATTAAGTCCAATGCATTCATGTCCAATTAATGGATTTTTAACACAGCGTATCAAATAAATTCTTTTTTTCAATATATAGCCATAGTACGTTAGAAAAGTACATTGAATTTATAATCCACAAAATTTTTAAATACTTTTTAATGCCAATAAAACATTTTTATCTATATATCCATCACAATTCATACGCTATTTTTTATTTTTTGAATACTTGTATTATCGTTAGATGAGTAATTAAATTCCTATTCATTTGCCTCTTCCTAATATATCAATATTTATACTAAACAGAACCATGCCATTACAAAGGTAATGTTCAAATTACCAATCAGTTAGCTACTAGTACAACAGATTAAATATGTACGTTGTATTATTTAAATGCATACTTTTTCTACGTCATTTTTGAAAAATGTCATTATATATTAAATAGTGTTATATATTTGTATAATTTTCAAAATGTGTTTATTTAGTAACATTTTATGCAATAAATGGCGTTGTACACGATTCTATTCGGAATTAGTATTTTTATGATTGTGTTAGTCATAGCGATTATAAAGAAAATATTTTTCACTTGGAAGCATGAACACAAAATTGAGAGGTTACCTTTAATTATAGCAGAGAGACCAGGTACTAAATATAGATTTGTCATTAGCAAATGTTGCCGAAAAAAGTAGTGTCGTAAGTTACTACTTGGCTACTCTATTTCTATGTTTATAAACATCGAAAACTATTTATCGCGCGACCTCCTTTTTCGTTTCGTC
The DNA here is from genome assembly GCA_031353405.1 of Baronia brevicornis. Taxonomy (NCBI): domain Eukaryota; kingdom Metazoa; phylum Arthropoda; class Insecta; order Lepidoptera; family Papilionidae; genus Baronia; species Baronia brevicornis. The sequence goes on along the minus strand of JASFAT010003129.1, from coordinate 96,087 downwards.
AGTGAGCAATGAGCAAAGCAATGGAGAAAGGCATGGATCATCACTTCCACACTCTTAGGTTATCTTCCCTTTGCCCTCTATTTATTCAACATCTTTTCTAAGGCAGGCAACGAATTTGGTCACTTCCCATCAGGTGACACACTTAACAATTTCCTTATCTCTTTCACTAAACAAAGACCTTATTTTAAATAACGGTCGACCAAGTCAAGACTTTTTGTACCAAAAACAAAACCTTATTTTAAATTACGGTTGATCAAGATAGGACTTCTATAACGAAAAAAGATATCTTATTTTAAAGTACGGTTGACCAAGGTAGGACTTTTTTCACCAAAAAGACTCCATATTTTACATTACGGTAAGGCGTTTGTGGAAGGTATCAATATTTTCAACGTTCCTTTTTGCAGCTGTAAGTGTGATGATTTTTACCAACAAATGCGTATTCAGGCGACGGTGCTATGAAGGCGATATCAACCTGTATGATGTTATAACCAAGAGTGATATCAGCATTTCAAAAAATAATATGAATGATTGAATGTACCTACAATGTTTTTTTATAAGTTTCATTAAGTAATCGACTAAAAAGCATGTTGTGATATTGGCTGTGTAACTTTTTATTATTATATAAACTCTTTCGTTACGGGTGCCGAATATAGTCGGCGGTTGCTAGACGACTTGTCTGTATGAATTCCGACTATAATGACGACCTGTATTTACGGGCGCCGACTATAATCTGCGTTCGCACGACGATCTGTATATCGATTACTTCCTAGAATCGATGTGTATGCGACAAGTCCGAATATCGAAGGCTACTAACGTGCAAAGCGCACACTCCGCGGCGCAGTGCCTCGTTCAGTGTCGTCACTCCAGCGTAGCGGGTTACCGTAGGAAAGGGTTAAATAACAGCGCCCAATAATAAATGGAGAGGCCCGTGCTCAGCAGTGGGACATATATGGGCTGTTTAAAAAAATATATCCACATGGATCGCCACGGCCTGCGTGCAGTCTTTTAATGACGTCACACTACTACATAGGTATAACATATTGTTTGCTTTTACTTTAATTTATTTTTTTACTAAATGATGTGTTTTTATGTGTGTGTGTCATTAATAAATGTATCTTTGGACTTTTCCCGCCGACTTACATCAGTGACATTGTGTTTCTATTTAATTTTAATAATCTTATTATCAGTTATATTGTTAAATTATGGTGGCGTATAATACAATATAGTTCGATTAAGGTGTATAAGTGAAGTGATATGAAATAAATGTATTGATAATGACTTTTTAAGTTTTAGTCAACTTAAACAGTCAATGGGTTTTATACACACAAATAGACATCATTTTTTCAAGACGGGACGTTGTCAAGCTGACTATAATTATATTATATATTATATAATAGTTATATTTTAAAAGATTTGATATTATTATATTTTCTTGACACTGGCATAATAACTAATTCCCATCAAAAAAAATAAACGTATCTTTCATTCGTTTACACATATTTCTCGATAAGGATAGAACTTTTTTAATTTTTTGAAAAATTTTAATTTTTTGGGAAGCTATTTAAAATATAAATCAAATAAGCTATTTAAAATTGATTTGTGGTTTATATTTGAAGCAATTTTAAATGGGTGCCGTGAGTAGAAATGAATTTGACGAGATAAAAGTTATGGTAGACACTATTTCAATGTTATTACAAATGAAAATAAAACTACATTTTTTTTATATCAATATATTTTCTTTTTACTATTTGTATTAGTGCTAACATGAAATGCCTTAACAGCCTATTTGAAGCAGGCAACTCCATAAACACTATTTATTTTGACGATGTCAATTTCCGAAAGTAACTCGGCGTTCTGTCCTAACGACCTCATAATAGATCCGCCTGGGTCCTGTAACGATAAAAAATGGTTAAAAATTAATTATCTTTGGTTTAATAAATTGAGTTTGTTTAACAATAATCAATCACGCTTATCGACCATTGGCTCTGAAAGCGGTAATATCACCACATTTATAAGTGGTAGAGCCACGCTGCAGACGAATACTTTGTCAAGAATGGCATATTTTTTGTATATAGCATATGAATGGGCTTGGCTCGCCCAGGGAAGTACCACATTCCCGCAGAAAACCGGCGTCTGAGTTTTAACTTAGCTACCGCACTTCGTGCGGTGAGCGGTCTGAGTTCCGGAGGCCCAACACCCTCCCCCTCCCACTCCCTTTCCCCCTCCCACTCCCATAATTTCACTTTCTTTAAAGGTCGGCAACGCTTCCGCACTGCCTATGGCGCTGCGGATGTCTATGGGCGGCGCTGATTGCTTTCCGTCAGGTGACACGCCTGCTCGTTTGCCCTCCATCTCATAAAAAACATATGTTAATAACGTGGTTATTTTGTGACTTCATTAGGTTGTATTTACGATTGTCGTGGACCTATTTAACACAATGTAATCAAACTTGCGACCATTGGCTCCGATAGCGGTCATTTCACCACTGTGTCAATCACGTCGTTGTTCATTTGTGATTTTATTGGGGCGTTATTTCGATACTTAGTTTCTAAAATTCTTTCTTCTGAACTATATAGAACTATACCTGATCCTTGTAAGTTGCCACAGTAGATATGCCAGTCTTGCCAAGGCGCCTCCAGTATTGCCAAGCGGGATGTGTGGCGCTGGCGTAGTCATACGGTAAAGGTAATGTAGCATCGGGCCGAAGCTTCTCGAAGTGATGCAGTTTATCTATAAAATACATAGAAGATATCTTTAGACCTTATGATTTGGTATTTTGCGGCCAAACAATAGCATTTTATAGTTTTATAATTACTATGGTGGTCAATGACGAGGTTCTCCGACAAGTCAAGCAAAAACGTGAACTTTTACAGACCGTCAAAGGTAGAGAAGTTGCTTACCTGGGTCATATCATGAGACATGACAGGTACAAATCGCTGCAACTGATCATGATGGGAAAAATCGTGGGCAATAGACAAGTTGGTCGAAAAAGAAAGTCTTGGCTACGTAAGATCAGGGAGTGGACCACGGCTAGGATGGTGAGAATCTTCCTTTCCTTGGTAAATCCTTCGTTGGCTTGGTTTATGCCGCCACGAAGGATTAACAACCCTAATAATAATATATAATATATAGACCTCGCGCATGAGATTTCCGCCATGTGGCACGTTGATTAAACTGTCATTGTACCCATAGTGATCTCTGTGAATGGACTTATCGTTATACGTAAAAATTTGGACTCCCATCTGTCCAAGTTAGGTTTAGGTAAGTGGGTTAAATTCAAAAAGCAGCCATATTGTGCACGGCTAGGATCGTGAGAAAGTTCCTTTCCTTGGATGCATAATCCTTCGTGTGCTTGGTTTATCCCGCCAAAAAGGATTAATAACCCTAGTAATAATATTATTTTTATAAAGATTTTTTTTATATTAATAATACTGTTATTAAGAGAAAAATATGTAAATAAAGGTTAATATATAATATTATTTTTATAGTTATTATTTTATAGTATTGTTTAAAGTGGTTAAAAACAATATTATATTGTTATTAAGAGAGAAGCATGAGGATGAGTGTGGAGGAAGCAAGGAATGTGTGCCCGGATCGTAACGGATGGAGATCTGTGGTCTCTGCCTACCCCTACTGGAAATAAGCATGACGATATGTATGTATTCAAAAAGAAATATGTAAATAAAGGTTATAATGAAATATAAAGTTAGAATTCTTTTTCCATTGTGTTTACCATCAGGTAATGAGCTTGCTCGTTTGCCCACCTCCCCCATAGAGAATTCACTCAGGCAAAGAACTTACCAGGGCGTATGTGGCGCGAGTGTACGCGTATGTACCGATCACGGTCGTGTCGCGTGGGCTCGAAGTAGAAGCCCAGCATTGACATCACCACCATGGCGGCATGCTGGCGATGCTGGCCGCCAGTGAACAACTCCACGACACCAAAGTTCTTAGAAAACAGAAACAAGTGTTTGTATTATACTCAAATTCTTACATTCCTCTTAACTTGTTCCGTGCCACGTGTACCATGTATGGTACACATACATGGTACATACACATCAATGGTACACTTACCTTCACACTACGTGTATCATAAATGCACGTAATGAATATCGCAATGTAATATTGTGTGATAACATATCAATCATTATTCAAAAAATCAAATAACTTGAAAAGGTAGACCAAAAGCGGGTTGGCACGGAACGTGTTGAAATATTTAAAAGTATCCTACCATCTCAACTAGTAAAATTTATATCTAAGAACAATAAGTCACCGACGTAAATTTCCGAGGGGCAGATGGTTGAACACGTTTGTCGGAGAACCGACAACCGTTGGAATAGATGAGTGCTAGAGTGGGACCGCGTCTCGGCAAACGTAGTGTAAGACAGCCCCGACCTTGGTGGACACTGCGGCTTGAAGAAACTGAAAAGACGCAAAAAAAGCAAAAACGCTATGACGACAAAAAAAAATTAATGCATATTCGGATCAGAAAAAAATACTGCGTCGAATGTTTAGATTCTCGCAGCTATAAAGACCGATAGAAATTTTTGTACAGCGTTGATACTAACTGTTTTTGAGTGATCAGATACAATTTTTTCAGAAGTCTTAAAATTTTTTGTCTCCGGTGGGTAAGTTATCATTTTGCGTTTTCGCTTTTTTGACCAATAATGGGTGTCCGGTTGTAATTAGATTTTCAATTCTAACTACTACATTCAAACAAGGATTATAATACCCTATTTGTCAGGTTATAGGTCGACCTGACAAATAGGGTATAATATTCCTTGTTTGAATGTAGTATAGTTACGGTTGAAAATCTATTTCTACCACCGTACACCCGATATAGACACACTACGTATCCACGTGCATTACTTCACATATCTATTCGCAGACACTCCATACATTCATCCAGATAAAATTATGTCCACTTAATAATACCAAGCATTTGGTACAATCACCCCACTCAATACATTAGCATCCTACACATTCTTACACAATTACTCATTATGACACAATCAACCTATACATTTTTACACAATCACCCCACTCGTCTTGACACAATAAACTCATACATTTTGATACAATCAGCCCACTCATTAGTGGCTATGCACGTAACACTCGACGAGAACCAATTGGCTCAATAGCGGGGCTGCCACTTATGGAGTCAATAGTCTCGGGTTCGATCCCCGAATCAGGTTAAATATACATGTATATGAACCTGCACCCTGCACGAAAAAATCTGAAAGCCATACAAATATTTCTCTTGATACGGGGAATTGATTCCACGACCCTTGGCTGGGAAAGCGAACACTTTCCACTGCGTAAGTTGAGTCGTCATGTACCAAAAGAGCTACCAAGAGAGAGAGATATTATATTAATAATAAAACAGTTAAAGTCGTCAGTCAGCAATACCGTTCAAAATAAAATTTAAAATAACAGCCGACACTTTTATAGTCAAGTTAAAATAACACAGGAAATAAATGGCAAGGGAAAATGGAATAAAACCCACACAAGAATGTATATTTTTAATATTAACTTACTTAAGAACTATAGTCCTAAAACTTAACAATACAAAATAATTAAGCCTTGTCCGCACTGTACTAACTAATCTATAAGTGAAATCGCAGTACAAAATAAGGTTTCCTTATTTTATGGTAATTAAGTACAGTTCTGTATTAAAATCTAACTCAGAATGGAGGCAACCGATGACATTTTTTTATAACAATCTCGGCTTCGGTGTTTAATTATGTCCTAAGTGGTAAAGCCACATAACAGCTGATTTTTTATTAGGTTTTGCAGAAGTTCAACTAATCGCTCGACGTGGTCAGAAGAGCAAGCTCACCCGTCTTATTTATTGTAGGTACTATTTTGCCTAGCCAAGTAAATAATACTTTTAATGAGTCAATAAAAATATTAAGACTATATTCGTTGTAGTTTTCTTTCTGTAAAATAATCTAACTAGGATCTGTCTGCGAGACTAGCTTCTAGAACTACACGCAAGTATTTTATTTTATAAAAAAGTTGCAAAAATATTACATGTAAAAAGTAGTCGCAGTATAAAAAAGATTGAGAACCCCTGGGTATATTGCCTTGCAGCACAACCTTTCGTACGCTTTGTGTATAATAAAAATAGTCCGGTCAATCTAGACATTGGAAGGTACATAAATTTCCATCCAGCTGAAAGTTAAACTGTTCAAAATAAAAAATATTACAACATGTAAAAGTAATCGCAGTATAAAAAAGATTGAGAGCCCCTGGTATATTGCATTGCAGCACATCGTTCCGGTACATGGAAAAAATTGACTCGAGGTCGAAGGGCAAAAAAAATGGGATTTTCGCGATTTTCTTCAAAACGGTAAGTTTTATCGCAAAATTACCTCAGACAAAAATTGGTAGATGACTATGATGATGAATTTATGTACCTTTGCTCTTATTTTTTGGCCTTATTTGCCGAAATATAATTGTTCAAATGGCTGTGCAATTTGAAAACCTAGTGAGGGATAGCTCCAAGAGAAAACAGGATTCTGCATTATGCAACTTATTGCGTCGTAAAGCATCTATGTAATTTATGTCCAAAATGGCTGCAGATAGATAAATATCATATTGAAATAAAATACCTATAAAGTACAAATTTTAAAACAGAAATATTCAAAAACAACTCGTTTTTTAGGTTCAATTAATAATTATCTTGCGTGTCTTACTAGGTTTTAAAATTCCGCAGTCATAATGGCTTTGCAACAATTATAGTAATTAATAATAATAAATTATTCATTAATATACGACTATTAGTATATAGTATACTATAATTAATGAATTAATTTATTACAAAATTAAGTTGTTTCTAACTAATAATATTAAAAAAATTCTTACTAAGAATATTAAAAAAAATTAATATTACTAATAATTTTTTTTGTCAAAGAAATATTTTTATTAACTAATTTAGTATATTTTTCCTTAGTATTAGTAATGACTATACAAAACGTTAATCTATTAAAAAAAAAACATTGGAGTCTGTGTTCTTTCAGTTACTAAGGTTATATAACTACGATTAACGGGAACTTTTCCCGCCAATTTACATCAGTGACGTTATTTTTATTTGATTTTCATTATCTGATATTATTATCAGTTATATTGTTTAATTGTTGTGGCGTTTTATACAAAAAAATATAGTACAACGAATGCGTATAAGTGAAGTGATAAAAATAAATGCGTGTATCGTAACTTTTTAAGTTGACTGAAAAAAAGTCCATAGAAGGTTTTGGTAGAATAGCCACCATTTTATCAAGACGTAAAGTGATAAGCTAACTAGTTACATTTCAAGAGGTTGGATATTATTTTATTTTACTTGACACTGGCATAATAATTAATTGCCATCAAAAAAAGAAAAAAAAACTACGATTAACAACTTTCACTAACCATTTGTCTAGTATTAAGTTAGTTGAGCTGCTTCTAATATCGTGCATACCATATTTTAAAATAATTAAAAAAATATATAATCAAAAAGAGTAAATAAATGCAATTATAAACAGTCTTAGGCTCTGTACAATAAGCGAAAAAGATATAACAATATTAGTTATTTGATTATATGTTAGTATGAGTTAGTCAGATTACTGGAATGTTATATAAATTAGTAAACATCGTTAATGTACTTCTTTCCGTTCCTTGTTTATTTCTTCTGCCTTTAATACTTTTCTTTCTTCTACATTTTTTTTTTGTATTTACTTCCTTTCCTCATTTTTGTCGAGTATCTCAGTCTATTTGTACTTAACCCCATATTTCTGTAACATTAGCGTAAAACGTTTGAGCTCTTATTCTTGTCTGTTTCGTTAATATTAACAGAATTTCTATTATTAATATCAATATTCCGCACTTTATTTGGCATCAACTTTTGATACATTATGGGCTGTCATTCGTTGGCAAAAATTCTTGTCTCAGTATTTCCAGATGTTGCCTTCGAGAAACTTCGGCTAAAAAGTTATATGTTGTAATTAGCTCATGTTTATTTAGTTATCTCTCGCTAACTCAAGTATGCTTTAAATTGCTACATACCTCAGATAAGGTATTTTGTAACTCACGAATATCTTCAGAAGTTAAAAACACAAAATATTGTTGTTCACAAATCACCAATGTAAACACAAAACAAATCGAAGGGAAAATATATTTCGCGTCTTCACGGTAAGATAGTAATATCTCACCTTTTCGTAAAATAGAAATTCGGTATCAATTTGTTTATAAATTAAATAAGTATCCGCTCTACGTTTTATATTGAAAAATATCATTTAATCAAAAAAATCATACACTAAAAGAATACTAAAAAGAAAAAACGGATTTTTGCCTACCCGGTTAGGCATCCACTCGCTACTTTAAGCCGACGATAAATACAAAACCCGTTGGTCATAAAACTATTCAAAAACTATATATCTATTGACTAGACAGTCAAACTAAGACAAACATAACAATAACTACAAAAATAAATATTATAATAATTTTCTTTTAGCTTTCAAAAACTAAAAAATAAATAACAAAAAACAATTTAAACTATTTAAGCATGACTCTGTGACAAAAAATCGAGCCATATTTAGCAGACAAGTAAATTTTATTAGTGATCATAAAATTCGCTTGTAGCTTATAAACGTAAAGGTAGAGTAAAACTACAGCTGTGATAAAATATTTAATATCTAAATAAAACAATATTAAAAATAAATGAATATTCAAAAATGGCGTAGAAGTAGCCTCTCGACGTGAAGTATGAAGTAGCATATCCGGTGGGATGCGCAGGAGCTATAGCTTATTTTTTTAATAAATGCATACATATGTAGATTATAAATCGATATCAAAATTGTAGACTTACCCTCTGCAGATATATTTTGAAGCTGAACTGTGTGGTAAGCATTGCATACTAATGTATCCAATTACCGGTATTTATTGCTTAAAATCTTCCAAGTATTAATTTTATAGCCTCATTCACCGTCCAAATTTTCAATTACATCGTCCTCATTTTTAAAAATTTCCTGAGGACCACTTTTCTGCCTTTTAGTCCTGTGTCGAAAGTTCTGGTTGTAGAATTTTCGCATTATATTCGACCAACCGCGCAGTAACTCCATCAACTTGCCTTCATACTCATCCCTTAAGCATTCGGCATTTTGCTCCAACCACTCAATGGCATCCTGACACTCCTTGGTCAAAGTTGCGACTTCCTTCTCTGTAAATTTATCAGGGTTTTCTATCACAGCTTGCTTGACGCTGTAAATATAACCTTCCAACTGGTTCCTGATCTCCAAACGGCTTTTGTTTTCAATGTCTTCCTCCTTGAACGATTCCGCGTCTGCTATCATTTTGGATATCTGTTGCTGGTTAAGACGATGGTCGTTGGTAACCACTAAACTGTTGCGATTTCCCGTACCTCGGTCCTCAGCTAGAACTGTTAGTATTCCATTTGCGTCGACATCAAACGTGATGTCAACTTTGGGCACACCGCGAGGCGCAGGCGGTATATCGTTCAGTTCAAAAACACCCAGCAAATTATTATCTTTAGTTAATGCACGTTCGCCTTCAAAAACCTCTATAGTCATACTTCGTTGGTAATCTTCCAATGTCGTTATATCTCTGGTTACTCGACAAGGTATGGGAGTGTTACGTTCAACGACTTTGAACATCATTCCCCTAGCTGTCTCCACACCTAAAGACAGCGGCACCACGTCCACTAGAAGCAGATCCTGTATTTTCTTGTGACGCACCCCGGATAAAACCGCTGCTTGTATAGCGGCTCCACAAGCGACAGCTTCATCGGGGTTTACAGAGGTAGTCAAGGGTCGCCCTTCAAAGAACTCCACAAGTAAACTACGGACTTTTGGTATCCTAGTACTTCCTCCCACTAAAATAATGTCATTTATCTCGCTTTTTTGCATTCCAGCATCCTTCAAGGCATTCTCAATGGGTGCTATCGTATCAGCAAATAAGTCTGAGCACAATTCTTCAAACAGCTCCCGAGTCATTCTACCACAGTAATCCATGCCTTCGAATAGCCCATCTATTTGCACAGTTGTCTCTGCGGAAGAGGTTAAGAATCGTTTCGCTCTTTCAGCTGCACTTTTAAGTTTACGAAACACTTTAGCGTTTCCCAAAATCTGTTGTCCATAACGCTTACTGAAATCTCGAGCGAAGTAGGTCGCCATTCGATTATCGAAGTCCTCTCCACCTAAATGTGTGACTCCAGCTGTCGACTTCACTTCGTAGACGGGTCCTTCAGATATAGTAAGCACGGAAACATCAAGAGTGCCTCCACCCAAGTCGTATACGAGAACGTTACGCTTGCCTTTCAGATTCTTATCCAAGCCGTAAGCCAAAGCAGCTGCAGTGGGTTCGTTTATGATCCTGAGCACGTTGAGACCAGCTATAGCTCCTGCCGTCTTAGTACCGTGTCTCTGTGCGTCGTTAAAATACGCAGGAACAGTTATGACAACATCGTCAACTTTGTTCTCCAAATACGCTTCCGCCACTTCCTTCATCCTATAAAGCACCATACCACTTATTTCCTCGGGAGCGAACGCTTTACGCTGATTTTTGTAGTTAACTACAATTTTCGGCTTACCGTTGTCATTAGAGACCTTGAAGGGCCAATGACGTAACTGCATTTGCACTGCTAAATCATCGTACCGTCGCCCGATTAAACGTTTCGCGCCAAAAATCGTGTTTGACGCATTAGCCGTAGCTTGATCCTTTGCCGATTCGCCGATAAGACGTTCGTTGGGTGTAAACGCGACAAATGACGGCGTTGTTTTATTACCTTGTTCGTTTGTTATCACCTCCACTGAGCCTTTTCTCCACACTGCCACACACGAACACGTCGTTCCCAAATCAATGCCAATACCCACCATTTTGGATAACTTAACTTTCACTGATAAAAACACTACTTTCAAACACACGAAGTTACAGTTCAACAGTTCCAATTTGCCGCGCTCGCTCGTATTTATATCCTTGCCCAATAGTAAGCCAGAACTTTCTAGAGTCTTCAACAATTCAACCAATCAGAGATTGCTGCTCATGGAAGATTCTAGAATTGGGTTGCCATATATTAGAAATTCTTTTTCTACGAATTAATGAAAAATAATTAGTATTGAATACAAATATGTTTAATTTCGTTTAAAATTGTGACAAGCTTCATAAATTAGTAATAAATACAATATAATACTCATTATACTGAGATTAGTTTTGTATCTGAAAGATATGAGATGTTTTTTTTTTCGTCAAGTTGTGTAATATAAAAATATTCTTATCATCAACATCAAAACAGCCATAAAGCAACAATAATTACCTTTTTCCTTGACACTTGTTTCTCCTAGAATGAGACACAAAATATTTCAGAAAAATTATTAGTTCATTGTTGTCGCTAAATGTTTATTATAATCTTTAGGAAATTTTATTAAATTTATAATATGTATTCAAGTGAATTGCGAAATAATTTCAGAGCAAAAAGTGTAAAGGAAAACTCACCTAAAGTCATAAGGACATCAAATAATTTTATGTATCTCTCAGAGTCAATATTATTAATGGACAGTCAAAAGTTCTACTTAGCTAAGATCCGCGACAATCAAAACAATAACAGAAAATTAACAATGTGTGTTTTTGTGCTGGATGAAGTGGATTTATTCGGAACTTCAACCAAGAACTTACCGAAAATCGGCCATCAATTCTCCACCCACCAATCACTATACACAACACCAAACACACATTATCACTTTTCCATTTTGTAAACGACACGTGTTTCGCCCCAACACGAGTCATCTTCAGGTATAGCAGACTCTACGGAAGACAACCGAAACTTTTCGAAACAAAGTAACGCCTGACTCCATTAATAATATTAATAATGTAAAGTAAATTGATTGCATAATATATAGTGGGATATTATGGGCGTAGAATAGGGTTATCTTGTTTCTTTTCATACGTGTCGCAGTAGTAGACTATGCGAGGAAATATTAAATACACATGTAACAGCGTCTATCTGAATAATAAACGATATTCTGTCATTCCCAGTTTGCCTGCTTATTTGTGAGGGCGCCCAATATTCGGCAATGTACTGCTACAGCTATATTGATAAATGAGTATATATGTCATAGTTAATTTATTTATTTAATAAAAATCCCGAATAGTAGGAAAAAATAAATGATTACCACCCAAACCGCTGATCGATTAACGTCAAAACATACAATAAAAGACGACCCTATGTACTAACAAACCAGACATGGCTATCCCTTTCTTTCAACTCAAAATAAACAAGGCACAAATAAATATCTCTGTCTTATTTTTATAAACGCAAAAGTTTTTGAGAAAGACAAAGACAAGTGATATTTTGCTTACTGCGCATTAAGGTATTGACGTAATTTCATTCAATCATTTAATAATAAGAGCGCGTATTTACTTTTTAAGTATATTACGGATGTTTGGAATATTTAGTGTATAAAAATATTCATCAATAAATGTCACTACATATTCACATTGATAATAAATATTCTGTAATTAATATGTAAACACCTTTCACAATATCAAAGAATTAAATGCATAAAATCTTAGATTGTTATAAATTCATATAATACAATAAGTGCATTGACATCCTAGCTTTAACCGTCAACCTTTCCCCCCGCAGAAAATTGTGTCTTTATAATGGCATATTAGACGACGAATGTCTAATAATTTTCTTATCCATCCTATTTAGGATAGAGGATAGAAGTTAGGATAGCCATAAATAGTCACAGACAGGGTGGGCAATTCGCAATTTTTTTTTGGACAGTTTAATAGTGGTAGATTCATGTATGAAATGGCCGGCTTAAAGGGGAAAATTTACAACCTCAAAGAATATCGGCATTAAGTGGTAGCATTTTTCTATATTATTATGTTACGTATGGTAAGTGAAGGAATGCGAAGGCCCGACTGCTTTTCTATATTTCCTCTCCTCTCAACTCTTGGCACTTCCTCTTTTTTATGTGATAGGAACGAGCAGACGTGTCGCCTGATGGAAAGCAATTAACGACACCTAAAAACATCCGCAGTGCCATAGGCATTGCAGAACCGTTGCGTTTTAATGGCTATTAAGAAATGTCGTATCGATTCGGAAACACCGCTGGAGGTAGTTGGTTCAACAGGATAGCGGTGCATGGAAAGAAGTTTCTAGAAAAACGCATCGTCAAGTCAATGTACAGCTATTCTGTAACTTATTTTTTTTATGGGATAGGAAGGCAAACGAGCAGGTGTGTCACCTGATGGAAAGCAGCCAACGCCTCCCATAGACATCCCCAATGCCATAGGCAGTGCGAAAGCGTTGCCGACCTTTAAGGGTGTCATTATGGTAATGGGAATGGGGGAGGGGGTAGAGGGAGGGGGAGGGAGGGTATTGGGCTTCCGGAACTCGGCCGCTCACTGTACGAAGCGCGGTAGCTAAGCTATCACTCAGACGCCGGTTTTCTGCTCAACTCACAATTTAAAACTAAATTTAATCGTTAAATTTAATTTTATCCTTCATTCATTTTCGTGTAATATGCTTTTTTAAACCCACCAAATTTCAAATGAAATATAATGTTTAGGCATTATATTTCATTTGAAATTTGGTGGGTTTAAAAAAGTATATTACATGAAAATGAATGAAGAAAGGATGTTCTCCATTCTACGTGACATTAGCGAAATCATCAGTGCTATTATGGCACTATTGAAAGTCATTATTTCAAATGAATGAATAATGCCTAGATGTTGGTACCTACTGGTATTTTGGTACAGGAAGAGTTTAATAGCGATCCAAGGCCCTTCGATGGATCAATGTCTGACACTACTATTAATCCTCATCTATCCTGGTCTGATAATAAGAATGAGGGTGGTATACAAAGATACCTGATGAAGTCTATGTGATGTATTCGTATTCGCTGGCAAGCGTAGATGATGAAAAGCCTCCCCGTCTGTGGCGGTGTTAATTTAGATTGATCTAACAGCCAGTTCCATGATTGTTTGGTCACCGGATCATCGAGAACGTATATGCATAAACGCTGGTTTCGAAGTTAATAATAAAGATAAATTGGTATTTAAGGGTATTTAAGCCCGTGTGAACAGACTTAATTGGCTCAGTGGAGAAGATGCCGTTTTCTGAATCAATAGTCGCAGGTTCGCAAGTCCCCGCATCGAAATAAATATGTGTATGGCCTTAAAACTGAATGTTGCGCCAATCCGCATGCAACAGACATGGTAAACAAATTAAAAGTAAATAAAAAAAAAAATTTTAGAAATAAAGAAAAAATTGGATATAAGGATAAATCTAAGATTAATTTAGATTTATCATTAATTATTTTTTATATAATTTTTTTTGAATTGATTAATCGACAATATTAATATATTTTAGTTTTATTAAAAATAAAAAAAAATCTCCCCGGCGGGGAATCGAACCCCGGTCTCCCGCGTGACAGGCGGGGATACTTACCACTATACTACCGAGGATATAATCTCTGAATTGAAATAATTAATAATTATTTATTCATCATAGAATATAATAAAAAATATAAATAAAAAATAAATTTCAAGATTATATTGTATGTTCTTAAAGCCTACTATACATACTAAGTACTATACATACTCTACACTTATATTTCTTTTATCTACTCAAAGTAAATTAACTTTCTTATTTCCTTAATTATCCTTACTTATAATTAATCTTTTATGTTAATTAATGTGACAATAATAATAATGTCCTACTTAACAATAAAATACATATATTACTTGTTCATTTCATAAACATCTCGTTTATTATCGTGTTGTGGTAGTAATTAAAGATTATGCGGTAAATTATTTGTTTACTTATTTTCTTTAAGTAATAAAATAAAATATATTATAAGCCCGCGGGCCCTAAATTCGATAAAGCTGTTAAAACCAGGGCTACCAGCATTAACATCTTCGAATCAAACATATTATAAAAATTAAATATAGTAATATAATAAAATAAAAGAAGTTGTTGCAGTATAAGAGATGTCGATAAATTGCAAAATTTATTTTTGTACAATTATGATTGTTTCGTGTCTTTCTTTTTCTATAATATAATTCAATTATCTTATATTTATTATATGTACTTTTAATTACGTAAAAAAATAAAACACCTTTGGAGTTTGAATAATTACTTGAGCTCAATAGATGGCGTTGACTGAAATATGCCAAGGAATATTATATATAATAATTTAATCTAAATAAATATTGAAAAAAGTATTAAGTACTTAAAAATTGTTGTCCTGGCGTCAAAAATGTAAAATAAGCACTAGTCAATAAGCAATAAGGTAAATTATAGTTACGACATATTATGCTTAAAAACATTTTGTTCTCAGAGTGACAGTTATTAACCTGAACTGCTATATTTTTTTACTCAACTCAATAAACAATACTTACTGATTTATTTATGTATATTAGAAAATGGAATCTCAAGATTATTACTATCATATACACATTATTAATGTCAGTTTCTCCCGGTTGAGGCTAGATGGCGCTAAACTTATATCTTAAGTTCGATGCTGTATATTTTAACCTAAACATACAATAAATATTTCGTGAAACGCACACTGGAATTTAGATAATACTGTCTTAATCTGAATAACAGCTTGATATGGCAGAAATATATTCGATTAGCAAATGATGTTGGTGTCACATTTGTTAGAGCATTAAAATAATTCATATTGTAACATTTCAA
Organism: Baronia brevicornis; assembly: GCA_031353405.1. NCBI lineage: Eukaryota > Metazoa > Arthropoda > Insecta > Lepidoptera > Papilionidae > Baronia > Baronia brevicornis. Next base: position 80,381 of record JASFAT010003129.1, on the reverse strand, counting down.
ACGACAGTTATCGTTAAAATATTTTCTTTTTAGTAGGTGTAAGATTCGTTTTCGGAATTCGTGTGGCACGTTTTTATAAATATTTATATAACCATCCAGACGCCTAAATTAGTAATAGTTTTTGAACGATTGGGTAATAATTTACAAATTAATTTGTATAATATTCCTATTAGTTTTTTTAATAAAAAAACTAGTCTGTAATCATTTAATTTTTTAATTTATTTTACAGTTATAGAGTGCAGTATAATATAAGTATGTATTATCTGTCTCTAAAAATACTAGATTATTTCTATTCCATGTATGATTACACATTAACAAGACAAGATAAACCATGTTAGAAGTATGTTAATACACGCATCGAAACAGACTGATAATAAAGAGAAACGTTACTAATACAAAATCAATATATAAAATAAGTCAACAATCCTCTGATTTTAAGAGTTCTATAAAAGCTGGCAACTCCATAAAAGTTTGAATCCCAATCTTTTCTGGTCTTAAAATTTTAAATAAGTTGGTTATGGACATGTTATTATTAATATTAAAAATTCAGGATGGAAGGAATCTACTAAATTATTTTAAAATCCTTACCTGCCGGCCCCCAACCCGTCCAGTGACGTAATCAGGACTGTTATCCAGTACTATGTAGTCTTCAAACTGTTCGGTTTCGTCTTCAGTTATTTCAACCAGTTTCACACAAGTCTTCGCCTTGAGGATTCTGTTCACGTCTTCTAGACGCGACCGGACTTTTTCTGTGTCATCTTCACGAATCCCATTAAAAATTAGAATTAAAGTTTTCCCATTACAAATTAAAGTTTTTGCTTCTGGCTCTACGTATTGTAAGCTCAAAGCCTGCGACTCTTGATATGAAAGTTGTCGCCGCAATCTCCACACTTGGCAGGTTAATTTGGCAATGCAAATTGGTTTCTACTTCTCAGGTAAATCCTACTTTGCGGTTTCTAGTACATATTACCCTTTACAGTCACATCGTTCAATACTTAAGAGAATAAATGAGATGACTATTCTGTGCCCGAAATCACAAAGAAGCCATAAAGGAACATTTATGAAGAAACGGGAGACAAAAGGTGAATTAAATCCTAGTATATATGGACGTTATAGAATTAATATTATTATTTAATTATTTTATGCAATAGACAAAACTTAATTTTATATGTAGTGTGGATGATGATTTAAACATAATTATTAAAATTTTTATAAAATAAATTATGTAAAATTCATATAAATATGCATTTTGAATATTGAATCCATTTGCAGTAATTTAATTTGTTTTTTAAATAAAATGTTGTTGCTATGCTGTAACAAATCTATTTTTAGCTTCTTTGTTCGTTGTTTATGGTCTTTGTTTGCCGAGTCCATTTCGTGTAAAAGCCGTAATTCAGTACGGGCGAGATTCATTCTAATTCGAATTGCCGAAATCGATGAAATATACAAAGAGAAGAGGACAAATCGATAGATAAACTTTCTATTGAAGAAATAAAATTAAACTTAAGAGAATCAGAAAAATACACACAACAATATAAAAGACAGTTTTATTCGTAAAGGCAATTTCTTCCAGACAGTCATCGGCTGGATGTCAAAGTAGAGTGAAATGAACTCACATTTGTCGTCTTCTTTGATGATGTACCTCACTACGCCGTCTGGCCAACGTCTATCGGCGTAAAACTCGGCGTTTTCTTTAGACAACTTGACGGTTCGTGGAAGTGGACCCCTTGGTTCACTCTGCCTTTCATGTCTATGGCTTTCCTCTGACGACCTTTGGACAACCATATGTGCTTTGTGATCTTTGTGAAGAAATAGTTACTATAGATGATTTTTGTGAATTACTCCAAGGATACACTTGTAGGCCAGGTCAAGAGTACCCTCAACCGGCGGGCTTGCATGAGGAGAATAATGAGTGTGGAGGAAGCAAGGGAAGTATGCCGAGATCGTAGCAGATGGAGATCTGTGGTCTCTGCCTACCCTTACGGGAGACGGGCGTGACGATATGTATGTATGTATACACTTGTATTATACTAAAGTCTTGCCTAAAAATCCGGCCCAAGGGACTGACCTCAAATTCTAATTTATTTTTAATTTTTTATTGGATAGGAAGGCAAACAAGCAACCATGTCACCGATGAAAAGCAATCAACACCACCCATAGAATTCCGCAGCGCCATAGGCAACCTCCATCAGACTTTTGCGGGAGTGTGGTACTTCCCCGGGCGAGCCCGCCCATTCATTCTACAGACAAATATTATGCCATTTCATTATAAAAGTTCATTCTAATTAGTTTCTGTCTTGTTCGTATCTTCCTGATGACGATGTATTTTTAATTTCCTATACATACTTTGCCAGATCGCTAGTACGGTCACCGACAAGATGTTCCTCCCAAGTGAAGGAATCCATTTCCTCTTCCAAATTTCAGCACATGGTTAGGACTACTTTGGCCGGAACCGATAGAGACAGTGTCCGTTAGAGGGGTTCTAGTGACCACGGTCCACAGTAATGAGGGACTGATTAAATGAGAAGAACAGATCCTCCTGGGAATAACTATTTTAACACCACTGAATCATTTTTTTTAATAAATGACTATTTAAGTTATAACGCCTATATAGTATTGACATATTTTCAAAAATTGTGCTGTGTGTAGTCATACTCGTAAATATTTTGCTACCAGTTTTATTTTATGGGATAGGAAGGCAAACGATCAAGCTTGTCACCCGATGGAAAGTAGTTGAATACTTCCCCGCACCCTGAAGTCATCTGCAAAACGAGAGGTAAAGCAGAACCTTTGCTGGTCTTTTAGAAACTTGTAGGCTTTTTTTAAAGAGTCCAACGTCGTATTTCGTAGTGAAACTCAGACAAAGACATGATATATTTAATCAATATCAGATCTTTGTGTTTTAAACGATACATTTATAGTAGTAAGATTTGGAATATTTGGTTTACATAAATAAAAATGATCGATATCGATTTAATATATTTATTTCCATGAACAAATATTTAGAATTTCACTTTACCAGCTTTTCCCGTATATATTTTTTCTTTTTCGCGTGGTCATATTTTTCTGTCTATATTTATTGCTCGAATTCATCTCCTTCTTTGTTGTATCTTCATTTTTACTTTCAATCGATAGAACGGATTCGTTTTCATCTTCTCCGGGTTTCTTTCGGTTGTAGACTCTAATTCAAATAAATAAAAAAAATATTTTTGCTTTACTCGTCTATGACATATACAGCAAGGTTATTTCGAATCCCAATGTTTTATGGACAATTTTTGACACAAAAATAACTGCAGTATGACTATATAATACGCCAGCTGATGTATCGGCAGACGTTTTATTACGTTTTTCGATAATTAGCGCGATTACAAATTTTTTTAATAATCCGACAACAGCACCATCTACTGCGTCCATATTTTATGATCATTTTTCAATAATAAATCAACATATATTGTCAGTTTGAGTGACTTTGATTCATCCATATATAACTTATTAATAATATGACTACAACGCCCTCTAACAAATCCTATCAAACTATGAACTATTATTTTGATAAAATATACATATGTGTGAATCAAAGTCGTTTAGAAGTAATGCGATCTATAACAGTTATATATTTCTCTAGATTATATTATGTTCTTCTTATTTATAACTATTGACAGACTGTTCGTAATCATCAAGTAGCATATGTGATTTACCTGTCGATGCATCGCCCATTCTCCCTGCTAGCAATACATAACAGAGATATAACTGAGAATAAATAATATTCGACTATCATACCTGAACGGACTGTTTTGAAAACGTCTTCTGTTTTCATCTTCATGCTTAACTTTACTGCTTTCTACTGTTTTTATTGATGTAGATATTGATGTTAGTTTTTGTGTAGCATTTTTTGATGGACCCCCATTTATTATTTGATCCCTCATTTTCATACCTTTACCATCCCTCCCCTCTGTTCTTTCATTATGACCTTCGTCGGCACTACCTGTAGCTCTTTTTCTTCTGGCTTTACTTTTAGCAACGTCTTCGTCGTCAGTGTTATTGCTTGTTCTGTATGATATACTGTCGTATTGATTTTTTTTCCCAGTTCCGTAATGTTTAGTCGATTGATAATATATGGGCCTGTGTTGAGTCGAGTATTTAACAGGACCAGACATAGTTGATTTGAAACTTCCTCTACATCTGTCATTGCCTTCGTAGAATGCACATCTCGCTCTCAAATATTCGTGTACTGAATTGGATGTATCGCAGAAAGCCGTTAAGTTTGCCACAGCATGCTCCACGATGTTCTTTGCATAGTTCTCCACTACTTCTACAATACCATGAATATCATTTTCCTGGCCTTCATCTATATTTGTGCCAGCTCTTAAGTTAAGCCCGGAATCATGGCAGTATTTTCCTCTAGCATTTTGTAAAGCAAGCGAAGAAACCTTATACACGTGCTTTGTTATTTCTTCAACCTCTTTCTCAATTCCTAACTGATTTAAATTGTCCTTCTTTTCTGTTTGTTGTGATGCGTTAGTTAACTTACTCGCAGGCGGGGCTGTGATATCTCGATTTACCCTTAGGTTAGGGCCATATTCGTGTAACGAAACATCTCGTTTCCTTCTAGCAACACCAGGGAAGCTCTGGCAGAGCTGTATCTTCTCCTGGCGATCGCGTTTCTGACATTCGGGCCCATAAACAATCTCTATTCGACGCAAATCTGAATCGGTTAAGCCGGTGTGAGTTTGCTTAGTGTATTGATCCTGAAATAATGCAATATGTAAGAAAATATTAATAGAATCCACTGAACGGACTTAAGTCTCTATCAAACTAGGATTTTGCACGATGAATTTTAAAACGATTGCGGAGGGTGATGGCTGCCACATGTGGCAACTTTTGACCAAGTCGCTCATCTAGTTAATACATAGTACATTCTTCGTTACCAAACATTTTCTTGATTGTTTATAAGACTGCATAAAATAATGTTTTTATGTCAAAATAATAATGTCCATAGAGTTCCTTTCACCGTTTCTTCTCCATCCAGATGAACCGTATTACGAAACATTGACATACTGACGTTTAAAAAATGATAAGAAATGTCTTTATCGAAGAAATAAAAAAAAAATAATTTATTCCCATCAGGAACTATTCCAAATTTCGTTTATGAGTTAGCAGAATGCATCATGCGTAGATAGGTGTAAGAGAGGTAACGTTCTATAATTTTTAATATCTTTTTCACACTTGTTCGTTTCAAGCTAGTGAAGTTGTAGAAGTACCTTGAAGATGATAGTTCTGTGTCCATTCTTGCTGTGTTCTCTGTCACCGAAGTGCATCACACTGTTTACATCGTACGGCAGTGAGCGTAGCTGCGCGGGAAGTCTTATGTCTTTAGCGAACAGTTCCACTGCACCTGGATATAAATAAGACAGTCCTGGCATATATTCTACTATATTTATCTTGACTTGCCGCCAGCTCTAAACTCGTTTAAAAAATACAAAACACTACTTGTTCTTGTGTCCGTAGGAATATCGTCACTGTGGTCCGCGATTTGACCACGTTGGTTCTTGCTGAAAATCAGCGCCAGTTTCTCCAATAAAACGCCTGGCATATGCTGAGCAAGAACCATTTCATGACACTTATGAGATTAAAAGTATTTTCTTTTTGTTTGTTTATTGGTTTTAATTTTAGTTATTGTAAAAAAAAGGTGTCGTAAATAAAGTTTTTTTTTTTATTCTATTTCTACTTTTGAGTATGCAGACGGGAAATTAAACGTCAATCAATATCCTGCTTAAGAATCTTATGATGACTAGGCTCTTACTTGCGGTAGATGTGGCAACATTCTTAGTTACACCTTTAACAAATTAAGTAAAAAACAATTGTTTTTTACTTAATTTGTTAAAGGTGTGACTAAGAATGTTGCCACATCTTTCTTTTTGGTAGCCCACGGCTGAATTGTATTGAAAATTGACAATATTAGTCATTATCATTCCAAAAAAAAAGTGCACTGTGTTATTGTTTTGTACGTTGACATCATTTTCCATTGAACCCAAATAGTGATCAGTCAGGGAGTTGAGGTGACATCTACTAAGCCAAACGGATGTGCAAAGTCCATCTAAAGTAATCGTTCGGTGCAAAATCTTATCACAACTTCTCAACTTATTTCGGTTTGACTGATAAAATTACATCTTACAGATTAGATTAGTGGCATTATTGAAAATATAATTAATGAATACTAATTTTGAAATAAAAAATACAATTCCGTCGGAAAAGAATGGAACGATCCTATTTTATGTTGGAAAACTTATTGTCGAATAATATGTTTCCCGACATAAAATAGGGTCGTTCCATTCTTTTCCGTTAAGGTCTACCTTAGAAAAAAAAATAATGTTGCCAATTCGCCCGTCAAGCGCCTGCCAGAGGAATGTTACAATGATAAAATTATATCTACAGATTAGATTATTGGCATTATTGAAAATGTAAATTAATTAATACTAATTATGAAATAAAAAATACCCTTCCGTCGGGAAAGAATGGAACGACCCTATTTTATGTTGGGAAACGTATTATTGTCGAATTTCCTTTTCATTTCCATTTCCTGACATAAAATAGGGTCGTTCCATTCTTTCCCTTTAGGGTCTAACTGAGAAAAAAAAATTCATTCAGCCAATTCGCCCGTCAAGCGCCTGCCAGAGGAATGTTAAAATGATAAATTAGTTAATTAATTTAAATATTGTTAAATAATTAATTAATTTTTTTACAGCAGAGCAGGCAAACAACCTTGCGGATCACCTGGTGGTAAATGATATCCGCCGCCCATAGAGATTCACAACGCTGGAGGCATCTCAGATGCTTTGGCGGCATTTTGAGAACAGATACGCTCGTCTCTTGCATGACTCTATGTTGTATACACGTGGAAACACCGCAGGTGGTAAACTTGCGGAACTTTATCATTTCCAAGATCAACATCCACATTCATCGATGCTTATCATCATTGCTAAATAAATCTCATTTTATTTCTTATAATTATTGTTATATTTTTTTAACTAAACCATAGAGAGATTGCGTGAGCCAGCCAGGTTTGTTGCGGTAGCCAAGGTTCAGGGTTAATCTTAACAAAGTGGCCATCTCAATGCAGTGAGTTATTCCCATCTACACAAACGTAAATTGCATTCGGTTCATCTTACTGATATATTAATTTATAATAATATATAAAAATCTCGTGTCACAGTGTCTGTTATCGAAGTCCTCTGAAACGGCTTGACTTATTTTTATGAAATTGTTTTGTATATTTGGTAGGTCTGAGAATAGGTCGTAATTTTTTTTATACCCCTAGGCGATAAGGGTGGCCTGCCCCAATTTTATTTGCACTAAATTTTTTTCAATATTTATGGCCGGGTCAGCTAGTATATTTATACATATACTAATAATGTAATGTTAATAAATGTTGTTATTATTAATTACAAAATAATAAATTACATGTTATTTTTACAAAACAAAATACGTTGCCTATGTTTTCCGAAATAAGAGAAGCTATATAAAAAAATATATATATAGAAAAGTTATAGAAAACTACATAGATAATTATACATTTAGACTATAACTATAACAAAACTTTATGGATATGACACAATGTAAGAATAGGCACAGCGGTAGGTTCTTCGGGTGGGTTTCCAGCAGCTCCAGCTATATCTAGGTGCGTATATTTTATGTTCTTATCCTCCAACCCTCCGACTTTGATCAAAAACCCAGCCGCTAATTGGTGATTACGGAACTTCGCATCTGTGTCGTATTGCACCAAATCATCGCCTTTGCATTTGCCAAGATTGACGTCTAAGTCTTCTGGTCTGATGGTGGACACTTCAATGCCTTCTCCCACTCTTCCGCCACTGAACTGGAGTCTGTTTGAATGGTTGGTTGCTCGAGCACTATGATTGTCCATAGCAGCAACGTGATTTCCGTAACAGGCTCTTGCATGACCAGTTAATGTCGCGATCGTATAAATGTGACAGTTTAACTCCTTAGCAGCCACTTCTGATAGTTTAAAAACAGAATCAGCCATTGCTAGGCGGCCTTCCGCGTCCGTATTTGTCACTCTTACAGTTTTACCACCTCTTGACACAAGCAACTCATCAGAAACATACGAGTCTTCTCCCACAGAATTCCTGCATAGACATAAAACTCCAATCACTTTCAAATGTGGCGGTTTTAACAAGGAACAGGCTTTGAGGAAACCAGCCACTGCTGCAGCACCACATTTGTCTCTTGACATGCCTGCCATCTTGCCACTTATTTTTATATCAGCTCCACCTGTATCATAAGTGACACCTTTACCAACTAACATCAATGTTTCAGTGATTCTGTTGATGTCTGAAGGAGTGTACTCTAGTTCTACTATCCTGGCTTTGTGCCTGTCCACGCGATTTGCAGCTCTAGATACAGCAGATAAAAGCGGGTATTCCTGTGCTATGACATTGTCATCGTCGATCACTTTAATTTGTATATTACTAATTCCAGAAAAAGAATTTTTGACATATTCCACAATTTTCGCGGGCGCCATTCTTTCTGGATCACCACCGCCGATGTCCCTGGCAAAAACTCTCGCTCTTTCCAATGCAATCGCGTTGCGAACTATCCTTTCAAAGTCTTCCGTCTTTTTCTCTTCAGCGTGAAAACCTATACGAATGAAGTTCTTCGAATTGTCGCGCTCTCTCATCTGTAATGGAACATAAAGACTTTCCAATGCACCAAGTACCCCCACAAGTTGTCCATCGGGAAAATGTACGACATTCTGTACAACTAACAAGGGTTTCTTCACTCCCGCGTCCATTGCTCTGATCATCCCTTTCTTAGCAGCATCCTTGACAACCTTCGCATCATGGTATGGTGTAATCTTCCCAGTTGGTGCCAAGATTATTCTGCCACCAGACACATAATCGCAGTTCCAAACAGTAGCAACTTTATGTATGTGTTTATCCAACTTGGATACGTTGTCGACAAAACTTCCAATGTGTCGCGGCAAGTTTACATTAAGTTCTTCTGGATACACAATAAGTATAACTCCGTCATAATCTGGTGATTGAATATTAGTTTCTATAAATATATTGTTGTAGAGTTTTAATTCTTGCGATGGAGACATGTTTGCTACGCCACTGAAGCCCAACTGAAGCGATAAGCCTACAGCAACTTATTATCAAATAACTATTGTTAGACTTTCTGTTTGTCGTAATTGCCAACTGCGCATTATCTCGATAATTTATTGATATTGTTCGCTTATAGCTGACGCTAGGGTTGATGAGTTTTTATTTATTTAAAGTGGTTGCGAAATTACACACAGGTTCTCGAGATATACCCAAGCTGTAAAATTTTTGCCAAATTAAAGAATAACTTACTTAACGGTAGTCTTTCGTAGAGTCTACCATACTTGAAGTTACCTTGTGTTGTGGAAAAGTGTGCAAAAAGACCGACAACGCTTCTGCCAATGGCACTGCGGATGTTTATGGGCGGCGTTGACTGCTTTCCATCAGGTGACACGCATGCTCGTTTGCCTTCCTATCCCATAAAAAAGTGATGTGTTTGATTAGTGACAATAGTGAAGAGGTGAAGAGTTGGCGACGGTTTATTCGATACGAATTAGATTAGATATTCCTTAATTTCCATTAAATATAAACTATTTATGTATGCCTACTACTAGTCCCACTCTCTATATATATTATATATATATATATATATATATATATATATATATATATATATGTATATAGTGTCACCTGATGGAAAGCAGTCAACGCCGCCCATAAACATCCGCAGTGCCATTGGCAGAAGCGTTGCCGGTCTTTTGGCCCACTTTTCCACAATGTTTATTTATATATTTTGTTCAAATGTTCACTCGTTAATAAAATACTTTTTTATCGTCTACTCAAGTGCAAATACATTTTTTTACACTTGATGTTAATACAGTTTTTTTCAAAAATAAATAAATTAACTATATTTAATTAATTAATTTTAGTTTTATATGGGAGAAAAAAAATTCTCTTATATAAGATATTTAGCCGGATATAAAAGTAGAAATTGACTTTTATTTTTTTTTTCTTTTCGCGGATCTTAGCTAAATAAAATTCTGACTGTTCACATAATCAATAGTTGATTTCCGCAAAGTCACTGACTGATTAATCAACTTTATAGTATGTTTAAAACACGAATATATCTGTAAGTTTATTGCTATATTGTAAGTTATCACAATGTCTACATGATTGACCGAGTAACGCGTCACAATAAATACCTACGCAACAAACAAACTTCTAGGGATGTATGTATATACATATCGACGCAAAAAAGCGAAAACGTAGTTAACCTCAAAATGAAAACTTACCACCAGCGCCAAAAAAATATTAAGATTTCTTTATCTAATCACTAAAAAAAGGTCAGTTTCATAGCTGTAAACATTTTCTATCGGTCGTAGAGCTACGACGCAGCATTTTTTCTGATCCGAATATTCAATAAAAAGTCTTTGTCTCTGTCTCATTTACAGCGTTTTAGCTTTTTTGTGTCGATATAAATATCACACCCTAGTAATATTTTACTGTGTCACCACGTTTTGTACGTTAAGTGCAGAGATTTTTAGGCCCAATTCCATTTGGCTTTTTTATTTTCTCTCCCCCTCCCATTGCTTCTTCTTCTCATTGCATTATTTAAATACTTAAGGTAGCCCGTAGGACTGCACGTTCTGCACGCGACGTTCATAGGCCACAATGTTTGCGACCATCACGTGATCCGCTTGCTATCGCTTAAATAAAAAAAAAATAAAAATGTATTACATTTTAAAATATTTTTTTTAATAAGTCATTTATGTTTCCAAAAAATCTATGCAACAATATTACATTATCGCCATTTCCAAAGCCATTCTAAAGTACTTCTGTTGTTTTATGCTAACAATAAAAAAGCTTTTCTAAAGAAAAAAGCTGTCTACAATCCTTTATTAAGATTTCAGATTGTTAGATATTCATGTTTTAATAAAATTCATATTTAATCTCTTTTTCTTATTCTTCATAAGATAATAAATTTTACTTGTCAACCATATTAGTTATTATTGTTTACAATCAAGTTTCTATTTCTATCACAGTACAATAATTGGCTTAATCGCAAAGTTAAAATCTGGAATAAGTGCTCTCGGGTTCATCGGGATAAATATGAATACATATATGTGCGTGCCCGACAGATAATAATATATTATATTCTAAGGATATTTAGCCTTTGGAAAAACGCTGAGGGCTAATATCAATTCCTACAGAAATGGGAAATCCTTATTGTATAAAAAATTACAATGAACCTCATTGTAATTTTATCGCCGTTTGTCTTCCCTCTTTTACTATGGAGGGGAAAAAATTGCGAAACACTAGTTTTCAGTCACGAATGTTTTTAACATAAATATATTTTTGAAACTTAGTAAGTACTGTAGCCGTGCCAGCCGTACTGCTACGGCGACACGCGGGATCTTTACGGGTTTTTTTTTCGTCGATGTAATTGAAATTCTTCCAAGTGAAATTAATTTATTTTTCTATTCACTGTACACAAATTTCAATTTCTTATGCCGGACGGGTGACGGGTATGGTGAGACGTCTGTCAAATTCTAGTCTGTCATTGTTTTAATAGAAAACAATTTATTTCAAATTTTAAATAACGAATTTGAAAAGAAATAATATAAGAAATAATAATAATATTTAATTGCAAGTAAATATGTGCGAGTAGTTCATAGTAAAATAAAAATATAAAACAATGTGTTGTACTTAATAACGTTACGTGTGTTATCGTGTTATCTATTATATTAACACATTGTGTTGACTTCAGGTTCACTGGCACTGTACTCGTTACAAACTGTAGATAAAGAAGTTGGTACAATGCACATTATCGCGTATTACTTAGTAGATTTCTTAAGAGATAACCAATTGACGCAAATATGGCTCTAAAATATCATTTATCATGTCTTCCACTTCGCAATCAGCCCTTTAACACCGCAATTGTTTTACTAAGAGAACTATGTAGGTGACTGTCATTTTTCGATTTTTTCGTTACTAATAGTTCGTATAGTAATAGTACTCGTTCTTGGTACATATGGTTCAACTTATATTTTAGTGTTTTCCGTTACTTATATTTTTGTATTTTGTTCTTAAAATATTTTTTATTTTTTAAAATTATTTATACATGTTTATATAAATATATTTCGTTTCATTAACATATTCAACGCATCTGTGATGCTTTCATTTTTTGGAAATCTATGTACACATACTAGTATAGTAATAGTGCTCGTTCTTAGTAAGTATGGTTCAACTTATATTTTAGTGGTTTCCGTTACTTATATTTTTGTTTTTTTGTTCTTAAAATATTTTTTATTTTTTTTAAATTATTTATACATGTTTATATAAATATATTTCGTTTCATTAACATATTCAACGCATCTGTGATGCTTTCATTTTTTGGAAATCTATGTACACATACTAGTATAGTAATAGTGCTCGTTCTTAGTAAATATGGTTCAACTTATATTTTAGTGTTTTTCGTTACTTATATTTTTGTTTTTTTGTTCTTAAAATATTTTTTATTTTTTAAAATTATTTATACATGTTTATATAAATATATTTCGTTTCAATAACATATTCAACGCATTTGTGATGCTTTCATTTTTTGGAAATCTATGTAAACATATTAGTATAGTAATAGTGCTCGTTCTTGGTACATATGGTTCAACTTATATTTTAGTGTTTTCTGTCGCTTATATTTTTGTTATAAGATTATTTTATTTATAACTATTTGTACGTGCTTATATGAATATATTTTATTTCATTATTATACCCATACATGACGAGTTGAAGATGACATATTCAACGCATCTGTGACGCTTCCGTCGTTGCGAATGTATATGGACGGCGGTGAAAGCATACCACCAGGTGACCAGCACGCTCGTTTGCCTGCTCCGCTACAAAAAATATAAATGTATAATTTAAGTATTATATGCCACATAAATAACTTGTGTAATAAACTTAAAAGTCATAGAGTAAACTAAAAGAAATACACACCTAGTTCGATATTCTCAAACTGGACATCAATGTAGAGATCCCTGTTAGCGCGGTTGTGTTCAAATGGAAAACCAAGTCCCCGCATTATCATCATGTCAATGTGTGGCGAACGCAGGCAGCCGTATCCAAGGATAACTCTCTACAATAAATGTGGTGGTTTACCAGAAGAGAGCGATGAAAACTGAAAACTAATAGAAAATTCCTCCCGGTGACCGAGTGGAGGTCTCTTCTTGACAAACCGGCAACCCCCCCCCCCCCCCGACGATCTCAGAGCGAGTGGTAGAAACTAAATGCGTGTAGCCGAAAATCAGCTGAGTGGCGCGCATTTTCGTGGCATTTAAATCGAAGTAAAGAAATAAATAAAACAAAACTACTACTAACTAATCATCATCTTGTTCTTCTTGTTCAAGTATACATATAATAGAATTTCAGTATTCTACTGAGGTGAATAATGATCGCGTATAATATCTTTTCTTTCCTTTGATGGCACTATATATAACTATTATGTCAGTGTCAAATAAAATACAATAATATCAAATCTTTTGAAATGTAACTAGTCAGCTTGTCACGTTACGTCTTGATAAAATGGTGGCTATTTTACCAGACCCTTCTATGAACTTATTCAATCCACTTAAAAAGTCTCGATACACAAATTTATTTCATATCACTTCACGTTAAACCAATATAATTGATAATAATATAAGATTATAAAAATTAAATAAAAACATAAAGCCACTGATGTAAGTTGGCGGGAAAAGTCCCCGTATAATACTTTACTTTGATTTGAATACCCCATGGCCTTGTCCTCCCTCAATAGCAAAAAATACAACTTACATGCGGCTCATAGATGGAATGCCCCTCAGTGCTAATGACACATTTCCTTACACCGTTTGGATTTTCGAACAGCATCACGTGCTGGGACTCCTTGGGTGCTACCAACATTGGCACGAACTTGACGCAAGTCTTGAAGGCGAATAGAGACAATGTCGTCATTATAGACAGAGCCTGCTCATGGTCTGAAAATTTATATATCTTTATCATCATCCTTTTCGAAAGGAAAATCCTGCAAAAGTACCTAGGCAGGCGGATAGACTCCGTTAACGTTGTCTTCTGGAAAGGATAAGAGAGGATCTTGCGGCCAAAAAGGCATACGTGGCAATTCTTCTTATAACAGAGCAGGCAAACGAAAATATATGTCACCTGGTGGAAAGTGATCACGCCGCCCAGAGATATCCACAACGCCGGAAGCATCTCAGTTGCATTGTTAACATTTTGCGAACACATACACTCGTCTCTTGAATGCCCCTATATCGTAATATCATCCGATCAACTTCCGCTTTAACGTTGTCTTCTGGAAAGGATAAGAGAGGATCTTGCGGCCAAAAAGGCATACGTGGCAATTCTTCTTATAACAGAGCAAGCAAACGAAAATATGTGTCACCTGGTGGAAAGTGATCACGCCGCCCAGAGATATCCACAACTCCAGAAGCATCTCAGATGCATTGTTAACAATTTACGAACACATACGCTCGTCTCTTGAATGCCCCTATATCGTAATATCATCCGATCAACTTCCGCTCGGTCGCCCTATGTATCTATGAAACGATGCAGTGATCGCTGACTAAAGCGGACTTCGGACAGGCAATTGGCGAGAGGCAGCCCAACATCGTGACCAGTGGTGGAGTTCTAGTATCAGAGGCCGAGGCACGTTCAGTCATTGTACCAGCGAAAGAAGTGTCATCATATGCGTCGAAGATTATTGTAGACCATAAGCAAAAGTTCTGTAGCAGCCTCCACAATGATAAATTAAATAATTACAATAAAATATACATAGCAAGTAGTGAATGGGTACAAGCTAACAGCATCAGTATTAAATATGTTTAACGACATCTATACTAACATCTATCCTAACAATGTGGTAGACCAAACTCCACGCGAGCGAAGCCGCGGGCAAAAGCTCGTTTTTAATATATAAAATAAAACATATGTAAATATATATCTGAAGATTGTCATTAAATCGTAATATTTTTAGTAGCATAGATAAAAATTGTAAGCTTTGCCCAGAGTGGCAATTTTGACTTGCTCAGTCTGCCAGGATATATTAATGAAAATTGATTAGCTACTTCTCATTCTTGATTATCATATATCGTGTATCTCATGTTCATTTCAACTTTATCTTACTATTCCATCTGTTTACTTACCAAAATGTTCACGATTGATATAGAAAGGTACCGTAGCATTCTCCCAAATCATATAATCTTGGATCTTCACAACTATGTAAACGAAAAATTGATATTATTGTATTTATCTTGACACTGGCATAATAGCAACAACTAAAAAAAATGGCTCAGTAGCTTAGCTAAGGTCTTTCAGAATCAGACTTGTACCACCTATAGATATTTATTTCTAGTGTGTTTACCCCGCCAATTCGCCTTGGAAAACCGCTGTGGGTAAATGTCCGAATCTTCAGAAAGTAACTCCAGCATACCCAGCAGTGAGAGTATACCAGGAGTTTTGTGATCTGAAAATATAACAGATTTGAAATCCATAAATTATATAAGTATTTGAAAATTATTACAAATTTATTAATCGTTTAAAAAGTAGTTACCATCGTTGTTAATGTTATTTATAGAGTAATCAGCTTTAACTAAACATAAATTCAACAAAAACAATTTTAAAATATTCAACATGTTTTCTTGCAATTTTGAACACCGTATACGAACTGGAGTGTTTTTATATTGCTTTTTTATCGCTTGCACTATATGGTATTTGTTGCAAAATATGATAAACATTATATTTCTTTCAATAAATTTCTGCTTGAGTACGTCAGTACCAAAAGTAGTTATATTTTTTTTAAGGAAACGATAGGCAAAGAAACAGGTGCGTCACGCCCTGAACATCTGCAGTATTACAAAGCACATAATTCCTAAAGTTAACGTATAATATTTTTATGCGTATATTATTAGTTAGGATTTTGTAAATATTAAAAACAAGTCTTAGATATAATTTTATTAATTTACATGTTTCAGTGGATTATATATTTCTTCAACTTTTATTTCTTCTTGTTTTATCTCATTAGATATGTCAGCTGCAGGACTTTGCTGAATGTTATCACAGTTTCCCAGAGGTTTTTGAAATATCTGAATGTTGTATTTTTCTTATATTTCTTCTTGTTTTATCTCATCGGATCTCACAACTAACGGATTTCTTAAAATATCTTCACTGATCCTTATAGTTTGTCGTAATGACTGTTTTTCATCTCCCTCTTTTACTGAATCAACTACTTCTTGCTTTATTTTGATTTCGTCATCTGACTCTATTTCTATTACTTCCATATGCACATCAGAGTCTTCTTTCTTTATATTTAAGCCATTTATGTCCATATTTTGGGGAGACACAACATCATCATTTATATTCATAACTTTTTCTATATATATTGGCATTATTTTCTTTCCTGGGTTTAGGACTTTAAACTCATCTATTAAATTACTCCACTCTTCCTCTGTAAAAAAAAAACAAGTGTTTATATATATTATTTAAATATGGTCAAAATCTTAAAAGCAATATTTGGCCTTCCCATTTCTGGACAAATAGACCCACCATACTTGTCCAGAGTGGATTAGTTGTATGACCAGATTTAGAATAAATACCCATATGCCATACATATATTAATCCTGATGTGTCAATCAAAACTGCAATCATTGACTATGAAAGTGATAGCATCCCTAAAAACCCGATTAGGTCATCACTAAGCCAATTAGGTCGTCATTGGCTAATTAGTTCATTACTGGGCCTATTAAGTTGATGTTGAGCCAATTAGGTGAGGTTAGGTTTGCTAGATAGTTTGACACTGGGTCAATTGGTGAGATTAATTACTGAAAATTTTCGCATATAAAAGCAAAAATCTAAAAGAACTGACCCGATACTATATATATCCTGTCTGATGGCAAGAGTGATGAATCTAGGCATTTCCTTGGTATAATCAACTGAAACAAATCAACGTTTTTGAGATTTAGTTTAGTTAATAAAGCAGCAATAGGTTGCTAAGGATCATATGTGTTGCCAAATCATGTATTGGTCATAAACTCATTAACACTGTAACAGTTTTTTTTAACTATTTTAGCAGGTATTAAGTTTGAAGTTTGAAGATATCTAGCTATACATTGCCACTTTGACAACAATTAACAATTCATTAAATATTTATGGGACTAAGCAGAATGAAGAAAAATAAAAATGAGTATTATACACTTACTATTTGTTTGTAACGTTCAATAAACCTTTTTCTGTGGGTTTTTAAATGTGCAGCTAATTCATTCTCACTAGTGAAAATTACATTTTCAGAACAATAAATGCATTTGAATACAAATATGTAATTGTTTAAATGAGTTACCATGTGTTCAAGTTTCATGCATTGCTTTTCTAGTTTTATATTACACACATCACAATTTGTGCTATTTTGATTTGACAGTGAATGAAGCTCATATTGACTTTTTGTTTTGAATCTTTGTATGCAGAAAACACATTTTATTAATGGCTGTACACCGGGACATTTATGTAAATCAAAGTCAACATATTTACTTTTACAAAAGTGACAATCATCAGTGGAAGTGGCCACTGGGTCATCGGATCTAACCAAATGATAAACCATTATATGATTGTTCAAATGACTTTGATTCAAGCAAATGAAGGAACAAATGCTGCAACTGTAGAATGTCCCACTGTTAGTGCATAGCGTTTCATGTTCTTGCAACTTCATACATGTTGGCACATAGGTCTTACAATCCTTGCATTGATATGTTGTCATATCATGTAAATCATGCTCTTTGTATGTCTTGTTGCACTTCCAGCAATTGAGAGATACCTCAACATTTCTTGTAGTCTTGTAGTCCTCTGCCCCTGTGTATGCTACAAGGTAGCATTCAGTTTTATGTTCTTCAGTTGTTACTGAAAATGTTGGATCCTCATGTATTTTTATATGTTCTTTAAATGGATGCAACCTCCACCAACCTATTTTACATATATTACACTTGTAAATCAGTGGTGATTCCCTGGTGATGGTATCACTTAGATACCATCCCTTCCATAATTCTAAAGCGCCATCAATAAGCAGCTCTGAGTAGGTTCTGCTAAACTTTGTTTGTTGCAGAGTGTACATATTTTTCAACTTCATATTGATGTATTGCTCATGAAGTCCTTGGTTTTGTGACATATCAATTAAAACATTTAGTATTGTTTTATGGGTTATAAATAATTTTCTATAGGTCCTAGCATTTTCCTGTAGATTACTTTTTTGGAATGTGTTTTGATCATTCAGATTAATAACTGGATTGTTGCCCTGTCCTGTAAAATTTCAAAGACAGTTAAGCTAATGAAAATACTGAAAAGTCCATTCATATCACAAGTTTAGAATAAATATGAATTTGCAGTTTCTTAGCTTGGACAATGTGAATATAAGTTGTTATCTAAAGTACTATAAATATCTCATCAGTAGAGAACCATTAGGGCTATAAAGTTACAAATATAGATGAAAAACTTACCTATACTTACATCTGTATTGTTTATTGGTGGTATCATCAATATATTAGTAGGTTTACCATCACCAGCCATGGGTATATCCTACAAAATAATACAACTTTTTTATAGGAGTTAGATGTCTATGACTTTTATTTGTGGGAAAATCCTCAGACTCATGTGGTGTTTCAAGACATACAGTCCGTGTCACTTGAATAGCCTCACCCCCAAAATTAATTATAGACCCAGTTCTATATGAACAACTCATTATTTGATTTCATAAATAAACATTAATAGGTAACTTTTACATCTTTGTTACAAAACTTAAACATTTACTAATAAATAATAAAAATTATAAACCAAAATAACACATAGGGTTAGTCACTTAAATAGCCTCAGAACAATAAAACACAAAAACATATAGATTATACTTAATATGTCGTGCTTTCCATTACTCTTAATAATGTCAAAAATTCGATTAGGAATAGATTCATATTCATAGATATAATGAAACCAATGTAATTTGTGTCTAAATTATTCCAAGTATTGTGAATTTCATGTATGAGATCAACGCTGCTAGGATATTGGCGTCGACCGGCAAGTAATTGGCGAGATAAATAGCCCCAAACATTTTCTATAATATTTAAGTCCGGAGAATTCGAAGGCCAATCTAATACTTGAATTTTATTTTGCTAAAACCAAGTTTTTGTTTCATGCGATGTATGTTTTTTCAGAACCTTACGAATCTCTTTTATCTTCTCTTCCAGTAGATATATGTACAACTTAGAAATTTGTTTCCCTTTGATAATCGAAATACTAATGATTCCATACTAAGAAATCGCACCCCACACCATTACTGAACCATCGCTTGAATGGCGACGAGATAATAATTTTTCTTCTTTTCTCAATTCGTGAAAATAATATGAATATCCATCTAAATTAAATTTTTTCTCATCACTGAAAACAATATTATGCCACTGACATGTCCATGGGCTTTTTGATGGTGATCACGTAACACAGGTTTCCTCCTGATTTTTCGGCGCTTGAGGTATGATGATGAGTTTATTATACGTCGCACTGTAGACAATGAAGCACTAGTGTTTACATAATTAGCTATTTATCGTACTGTTTTCGCACAGTTAGATGCAGCGCGCAAAATTAGTCGCCGTTCACGTGACGAAGTTGTAAGTTTTGTTCGACCTTTATAATTTTTTCCGTATTTTTCGTTATTTTGTACATAATTATTAATAACTTTAGGACTACGACCAATTTTTTTCGCGATTCCACGATTTGATATTTATTGATCCAAGAAAAATTGTATTTTTTCTTTTTCAATATCAGTAAGCATGCGACCACGACCCATGATGAAAATAATAATGATAACACTAAAAATAATATATGCGTAATATACGATGTAAGTAAAATAGTTAAATGATAAGAAACGAAAACAAATGAACGCGACAGTTATTAAAACTGAACTGAGGCTATTCATGTGAAACGCATAAGTCAGATACGATAAAGCGCGCGGTGTACAGTATGCCAACTCGTCTACGTTCGTACGTTGTTTGTAATAGATGCCGCACGAATAATCGAAATATAATAAATAATTATGATATTTATGTATATAAATATTAGAAAAACATAGGGTGAGGCTATTTAAGTGACACAGACTGTATATTACAGGATGGCGAAGCTGACTTTTCTCCACCATCTTAACTTTGGCTATAGTCTACTAATCTATTTTACAGCTATGAACAAGAAGTGTTGTTAAACTTTCTCTTTCCTTCCCCACAGCCTCATTCCATAACTAAACCTGCTCACTGAAAGCAGTGCCTATAGTTCAAGACATTTCACAGCCAAACATAGCGTTACCTGAAACTGGGAACTAGGGATTGTTTTCCACTATTTTGACAGTAACAGCACACACACATTAGTGGACTTTATGGCATCTCCTTTATATTTCGACTGAATTGATCCCCAATCTAGCCGCTAACCATGGAGATTAAGGAATACTTCCAATGTTGAGAGACACCAGTCTACCAGTAGACTAGGATGGCTGTATTGATGAGGATCCCATGTATACCATAAAAGGAAGTTAGGTATGAAATTCGTAATTTTAAATTAGTTACGTAGTTAGTCTGTAGCGTAACTCTTCCACTTATATTTTCTTCTTCACTATTGTTCACGTTCCTTCTGTAATGATTCTGCAATTACATTGCGGATTCTTCATTTAAACAATTTCCCATTGGGGTTGCTAGTTGTAGCGGACTCCACAATTTAGTGCAAACATAATTAACTAAAATAGTTCTTAGTAAATATTACCATTACCGTATAGCTCCGTGAGGACTCCGCCGTCATAAAATTATAAAGGGAATTGCTTTACAACCCTCTAACAGCGGCGGCGAAAAAGACTATTGCAAATCCTAACAGTTTAAACAATAGATCTTTATCTCATGTTGTAGCCTCTCGGCAAGGCATAATACCTTTTCTCACGGTTTGCGTAGGCAACGTATAAAGACCTGGCCGAGAGATATACAAAGGACAGATAGTAAACAAACAATAGAGAGATAACAAAGACTCGACAGTCAGCGCACACGCTCGCTATAGCCTTCTGTTCTTTAGTTCTGTGATTATAACACTCTATGTAATCTGATCGTTTATTTTAGACCACTTTGTGAAAAATGTATAGTTAAGTTAATTGTAATAACGACCGATTGGCTCAGTGGCGGGGCCCTCCGCCCGCGGAGTCAATGGTCGCGGGTTCGATTCCCGCATCGGAATAAATATTTATATGGATTTATAAATGTTTATTCCGAGTCTGGTAACCCCCCCCCCAATCCGCATTTCCTTTCCTGCCCCTTCCTTTCTTCTCTATCGTTTCCCTTCCTCTCCGCCAATTCACGGTCTGCCGTGCCAATAGATGCGTGTCTAGGGGCGACAACGGGAAAAAATTCATAAAAATCAGAGTACTACCACATTCTAACAAAAAGACGATTTTATCGTAAAAAATGGGAAGCTAGTGAATTGGTCAACCAACAGTGTACAACTTATACTAAGAGATGAAGTTGAAGACGATATATTGGAATGTATCGACTAATTCAGAGTTGAACTGCAAACTAGATCAAAGGTCTTCCAGGTTTTGGCTTCAATATTCTAAATTGTACAAATAAATATTTTGCTTTTGACAATCACTGAAGAATTGAAATAAAATAAACTAGATAAAAATTACTTAGATTTACGATAAAATATCAGAAACAGAACTATTCTTGGAGATACCATGGTTTCGAAGACATTTAAACTTACACTATGCACAATACATACACAATATGAGCACACTCACCCACTATACATACACCCGCATCACAATGGTATACGGAAAAAATTAATTTATTTTTGTGTATGCCGTACAATAATGTAAAAATTTATTAAAAATAATTTACAGATTCTCATTTAGTATATCTAGACTATTAATGGAGTCAGGCGTTACTTTGCGGAAATCCATCACTATATGGACAGTCAAAAGTTTTACTTAGCTAAGATCCGCGACAAGCAAAACAATAACAGAAAATTAATAATGTGTGTTTTTCCGTTGGGTTTAGTGGATTATTTGGAACTTTAAACCAAAAACTTACCGAAAATCGGCCATCAACTCTCCACCCACCAACCACTATACACAACGCCAAACACACACTATCACTTTTCCATCTTGTACACGACACGTGTTTCGCCCCAACACGAGGCATCTTCAGGTATAGTAGACTCTACGGAAGACTTTTCGGTTGTCTTCCGTAGAGTCTACTATACCTGAAGATGCCTCGTTTGCTGTTTTGCTTGTCGCGGATCTTAGCTAAGTAAAACTTTTGACTGTCCATATATATCTAGACTTTTTGAAATTCATTGTGGGATGGGATTTTATAGAATCTCTTCCAAATCTCATTGCATTCCAAACCGCTTCGCATTAATAGTGATGACAATTTGGGTATTAAAGGTCGGCAATGATTTTGCACTGCGGATGTCTAGGGGCGGCATTGATTACTTTTATCAGGTGACACGCCTTTGCCTTCCTATCCCATAAAAAAATCAATAAATTCATGTGAGAACAGTTTCGGTAAACTAAAATTAATAATAATTACTTGCGGGCGGCAACATGGTAATATAAAGTTAAATAAGGCTTAGCAATTTTACATATTAGCACTATAACAAAAGGTTTTACAATATATATATATATATATATATATATATATATATATATATATATATATATATATATATATATATATATATATATATATATATATATATATATATATATATATATATATATATAATATACATACATATTGAATATCATTTCCGATTTTGCAGTTGCTAAAACTAAAAAGAAGAGATTTCAATGTTTAAAATAGATTTAACTACTTATTAAATATTTCTGTATTACAAGACTATCGTAATTGTACCATCTGATTGTGAAGTTTTTAATCTGTGCCGTAGGTGTGGTAGATTATAATTTCTTCGATCTAACCTTAAAATGGAATAGAATAATTAACGAAATTATGTTTCTATAAAGGTCAAAAAATGAGTGTATTTATTAAATATATGAAACCAGGTAATCTAGGACCAGTATTTAATTTTCAAGTACTATGGCGCTTACATTCAACAACAGCAGAAACTTCAATGAAGGAAGACGAAGAAGAATTCCGTGTACTGGATATAATGAAAAAGAAAACAAAACAGCAAAGAAGACAAGCTCGAAGATCAGATGTACAACTGGATAGAGCAGATAAAATGCCTACGGATCAGGTGAAGTTTGAAATGATATACATACATGTTTGTTTCTTTAAACATACATCTACGGCCGTATCTGTTGCTGATGTAAAACAATATCATTACTAACAGTTCTTCCAGTTCACTTCTAGATAATATTATCTTGGCAAATATGGCTTTAGGTGCCAATACAACATAGGAATCTTCACAAAACAAGTTTACACCTATCTCAGAGGCCTGCAATGCCTATGGTGCTGCAGATGTCTATGAGTTGTGTTGATTGTTTTCCATCAAGTGGCACATATGTTAATTTGCCATATTCTTTTTTCACAGCCCATATATTTCCCACAGCTGAGCATGGGCCTCCCCATTTCTGGAGGAACGAACATGTACTAACCATGTTTGCCCACTACGGATTGGCGGGGCTACCAGACTTGGAATAAATATCTAATCAATATAATATAAAATAATACATATATTTGTTCCGATGAAGGGATCAAATCTGCGACCATTAACTCCATGGGCGGGAGGCTCCACAACTGAGCCAACTGGTCATTTACCATATAATAAAAAAAAATCCTGGCATTTCCATTTTCATGACAAGTTTTTGATTTGTTTTATTTTAAATATTAGTATGTTGCTTTACTTAACACTAGGAGTTAACACACCTGATCAGTGGAAAATGTGGTGCTTAAAAAATCTTATCACGTAAGGAATACTCTACCTTTGTACTATTATTATCATTGTGTAGTGTATTTTTGATGTGAACACAATGTTGTTCAAACATTAGAATAAACTGTAGCTATTTAGGATGGTATACTGCAAATTTCATATTCAGTATTATCTTTGTGTAAGGTTTGATTGTGGATCATATTTCTCAACCCAATGTAAGTATTTTTAATTTTTATAGGATAGGCAGACATCTACCATCTACCAAGCACACTGCCTTTAGACATCTGCAACAAATGTGTTGTTGGCCTTTGAATGATAAATCAATTTGAAATGAACGCTGAAACAAGGTGTTTCAGCATTCATTTCAAATTCAAAAAAATAATTTAAAAATATTCTTTTCTTTCTCATTTTCAGAACTGGGGTAATGTTTGGCCAGGTCCAAAAACCTTTCATCCTTCATCTGTCCCATTGCCACTACGTCAAGGTTATGTGCCTAAAGGTCATGCTCCACCAGGAAAAAAAGCTAATGCAGAACTCATGAAAATACCTAATTTCCTTCATCTTACCCCCCCTGTAATCAAAAGTCAGTGTGAGGCAATTAAAAAATATTGTACAGAATGGCCAAAATTATTGAATTCAGAAGAAGCTATCGAAAAACATTATCCATTGGAATTAATAACATCAGATTACTGCCATGCAAGCCCCTCAATACGAAATCCATTAGCGAGAGTTGTAAACTTGAGGATTAAATTGTCTACACTAAATTTGGACAAACATGCAAGAGATAAATTTCTTAGGTTAGTTGGTGACCGATATGATAAACAAACTGACTTCGTAACATTTGTAGCTGACAGGTGTCCAACGAGGAATCAAAATTTGGATTATGTAAACTATCTGTTGACCGCCTGCTACCATGAGGCATGGAATATTGAAAATTGGGAGGCGGAAAAAACTGAAGATGATATGGAATATTATGAATGGGATAACAATGCCTCTAAGAAGAGTGTCATTAACTGGTACTTGAAATGTAAAAATGACAAAAAAGTATTAACAGAAGAGGAATACAAAAACTTTGAAATATCACAAATACCAAATGCTGAAGAATACAAAAATGCAGTGTCTAGCCTAATAAATGATGGTGAAAGTGTTGATACATTAAAAAAGTATGATATCGCTGTAAGAAAATTACTAGGATTGCCCGAAAAGAAAATTACATGATTTTGGTAGATGTAAATAAAAATTGTTTAGATTGTGTGTATTGTTTCATTTAAACCCACAATGATACTATTTTTATGTTGTTTTAATAAATAATTAATCCATATGAACAGCGTCATATATATTTTAACACAGCAGTTAGTTTGTCAATCTTGAAAATTGTTATTTTATTATTAAACTGGATGCATGAAGCTGAAGATTGTGTTAGATGATGCGTCTGGACTATTGGAGTAGTATCAGCAGTGGACTGCCGCATCAAAAGAGGGCATATGGAAATAAATAAAATAACACATCGTTTTTATAATTAATTTATTAATCAATATAATATGTATATAATGTATAACTTACAGCCTTATAGGGCGTCAGCCGACAGCGTTCGAACAAAATTCGCTAAACATTGGCGATGATAGCAAATGAAAATATACAAGAAATGTTACATCTTATCATTTTCACAAAATGGCGAGAAAATTATACCACAAGGCGAACACGGAACGGCCGACGCCAGCAAGCCTTAAAAAACATATTCTTAATTTAAATATACCAAAGAATACACCTAGTTACTGACTATGTTTATCAAACATCCTAATCGCTCTATAATACAACAATCAATTTTTATATTCATTTTATTTCGCGTATATCGTCGAAATTTGAAAATTAACAAAAGAAAAAAACTTAAGAGCGTGAACTGCTGGAGCTGGTTCCATTTTTGAAAGCAATCAATATTAAGTAAAGTATAAACACCTTTTACGAATTATATTGTCTGCCTATTACTAACCATGGGGACACACTGTTGGCAACTAGCGTCTCACAAAGATCGTTCGTAGATTTTTGATGACACAAACCATTGTCTATACCGTTGGAAATCAGCAAAGTCGCCTCGATTGGGACACTAGGTGCCTGCAATGTAGTCCCCGTCTTAATCACAATATATACTCTTTATTTTAGCACATTCGCAGACTATATATTACAGTTATTATAGAACCGATTTTTAGTGGTTATCACCCTTTTACAGCCTGATAAACTTAATGTCGAACGCTATATATCTGACCGGTGAAATTATTGGACGTGTTATGAACTCAAATAGTACACGCTCTTATGGGAAATAGCGATCTCGCGCTTTCCCCTATTTTACACCCCTTAAAAATAATAGCAAGACTTTTTTTTGTTATATTTTTCCATTTATACAGTAAGTTTACATTTAATGTTCCTTTTAGCACATTGTCGTCTCCTTTGGCGTACTTACAAAGAAAAGAATACAACAACTGACGAACTTAAAAACTTAACAAAAACTCCTCATCAGACGTCCTTGTGACGTCTGTGGTCGCACGTGTCTGATGTAAAATATATGGATCAATCAATATCAATATGGTTTAGTTTGAAATATTAGTAGAGAATTTATTAAGAAAACATTTTTATTTAAGATCGACTAAAAAAAAACATGTAATTAATTCAACGCAACAAATTTGAAGTTAAACTGACAACCCAAAATGGCCGACACGTCAATAGATTATCCATGATTATGAATTAGCAACGTCAATACATCCAATATACTTATCATTCCAGATACCAGATAAATCCATCAACGTGTAGAAAAAAATCAGTATTATGTTATGAAATTTTAAATACACAGTAAATAACTTTCCCATTTTATTAATGTTTTCATTAAATATACGTGATGCAATAAATATTGTGCACTTATATCTGTTGTCTTTGCCAAACTTCTTGGATAACTTTATATGATATTTACAGTGACAAAAGCGGAAAAAGGGGTGCTTAGATGATTTGGGCACATAGGGAGGATGGATGAAAGACAACTGGCAAAAAAACTTTTACGTTGCGAATGTCGGTAGGGGAAGACCACGGAAAACATACTTTGACCAATTGCCGAAGTGTTTAAGAAAGGCCAGGTCAAGAGTACCCTTAACCGGCGGGCTTGCACGAGGAGAGTAATAAGTGTGGAGGAAGCAAGGAAAGTATGCCGAGATCGTAGTAGATGGAGATCTGTGGTCTCTGCCTACCCCTACGGGAGACAGGCGTATGTATGCATGATATTTACACATTATTATAGCCGACCATAAATGTCCACAAACTTTTAAAACTTACACAAAACCAAATTGCTCCATACATTTAACATAATAGATGAAAATATTAAGATAAAAATAAATATAACATTCTTCTATTTTAATTTGCATGCTTTATAGTGTTAACGCATATAAAATGTCAACTTCGTACACAAGAATGAATCGGATAATTTATAAAAGTCATGTATCATTTTTAAATCATCAAAAATATGAGTTATTGTTCTAAGATGTCTGTATTTGTGCATATAATGTACAATTAAAACCGCGCCATTGTATAGAACATATATTATTTGTCATTTATAGTACTTTTTCGGATTCAGAAATATAATTACCATAACAGGTGATATAGAAGTTGCGTCCTGCGGCTTAAGCCTGGGAGGTTGGTAAAAACACGTGCGAGCACCTACGCCAATTTTAACTCGCGATCGCTTCTTGCTAGCCAAAACGAATCATAAACATTCCTTAAAGTTAAATCAGCTTAAAAATAATAACTGTTTAACGGGACGGTCCGAATTACACGAATATTTGAAAGACACAGAAATCTTAAAATAAAAATAAAATATTTGAAGTCCGACACAATCGACCTGGTTGCCTTATTAGGAAAAATTATAACGATTTATTGAATGTAGAATTTAAAAATATTTAGCAATAAAAACGAAACTTTTGAAATGTCAATTTCATGCCTCA
Source organism: Baronia brevicornis (assembly GCA_031353405.1). Classification (NCBI taxonomy): domain Eukaryota; kingdom Metazoa; phylum Arthropoda; class Insecta; order Lepidoptera; family Papilionidae; genus Baronia; species Baronia brevicornis. The sequence continues at coordinate 52,396 of JASFAT010003129.1, read as the reverse complement.
AACCATGTTGGAATACTCTTAATAAAAAATCGATAAGGTAAATTATGTCACTAACCTACTGCTTTAAGTTAATTAACTTTCTAGGCAGGTATTATTACACCGCCTAAAGCACTTACTGTATACTTTACTATATAAAGTTTAAGTTAGCATTTTAGTAGGGTCTCCAAAAAAATTCGACATAATCTAAGATCCCAAATGTAACTGGATATTAATAATGGATGTTAATAATTCTAACTTCAAGATAGAAGTCGATGGTGAAAATAAGGATTTCTGTGTCAATTGTATGAATAGATGAATACATTTAAACCTTTTATCATAACGTAATAATATAGGAACTATTTTACACGCAATAAGTGATATAGAAGCGACCTAAGCAATATCAAGAGACGTATAAACCTAATAGTAGAATACAAAATAATATACCACGACGGTGGCGCGTATATGTTAAATGTTGCCAATGCATGATAGTTTATTGGTATTGGTAGAAAGTGACTATTCATATTTTTTTTTAACTATGCCAACAACTCACTAATACTATTTTAACTACTTTAAGGCAAAATCTAGCTCATTATTTTTTCTATTAGTCACACATACGCGCCATTGCCACGAAATGTTCAAAAAAGCACACTTACACACTAAAAAAAAAGAACCATACCAAGACACACGACTTTTTAATAATATTTAGTGCAATTTACAATTTAATTGAATACGATTATCCAAATCGGCTGTTTCAATTTTTTCAGAGTCCACAACTTTTATATAAACGATACACCCATTTGGATAATCATTTCCTTGACTCATGTCATAATAATATCAGTTCCCAAAAGGTGAAACTAAAATCTTGAGCAAGTTATTAATCTCGACACAAGAGCTATTCGCACGTGAACGCATTTATCGTATAGTGTAGCGTATAATATAAAGAAGTGTTTATATTTATATATATTTAAAACTTTGTTGGGATACATGTCTTATATGACTTATGTTTAATTTTATTTTAAAATACAGTATTGAAAAATATCTAACTTAAACGGACTCACTTGTAAGCTAAATTGTATTAAACACACAACACAATAATGTTTCAATGTTATGTTATCTGTGGTATTAAAAAATATGTATTAGATCAAAGATTCTAATCTTTAAATATGCCCCGACATTATAGTCAACGCGCCAAAACGTCTCATCACTCATTTTGAATCAACGGCGAGTGTACGAAAGAGATAGCAATGTTTGCAGTTACCGCAAGAGAAAAAGAGACGACTCTATCTGTTACCGTATTTAAAAACAATGCCACAGATTTTCGGTTCAGGCCATAGCTAAAATTTTAAATCTTTGAAAAAGATTGTTGCTTTGAATATTCCTCGCTTGAGTTTGAAAAAAATTCCAAATACTTATGGATATCTTCACGTCAAAGTACTGGTTGTTGTAAGTACTAAAATAATTAATTTAAGAATGCCTTTCATTCGAAACTTATGAATCGATCAATACGTATTGGTTTCGTGAGAAAATTCAAATTTAAAGAAACTTGAAACAATCTACATACTTCAGGACGTAATACTTCAAACTACTAAATACTAAGTGTTGAAGTAATTAGTCTAAGGAAGCATTATATGCAATTTAAATATGCAATCCTATTCCCACGCCACGCCATATTGTTTATAAAACAATACAAGTAAGCTGAATGTGCAATGTGATGTGTTAATTATAAAGCTATTAAATACTTTATTACTATCTATTATTGCTTTTATAACACAATTTAATTAAATTTTTAGTTAAGATAACAAATATATATATTTTTTATATATTGTTTCAGCTTTCAATCTTCCTCATCAATCAAGGACTTCCAAGTGGAGCAATTAGGCTTAATATGCCTTTAAAACAAGAACACACTAGCTTTTATTTACTGTAACACCCTTCTCTATACATTTCTATACGATAAATTGAACACATAGTTCATTTTTTAATAACTCAAATAAATCTTTATTATACATTTTATATATATTAGAGTTAAATACAAATGATGAATAGCGGTTATGGATTATTATCAAACTCTATATATATATATTTTTTTTCATTGATGAAAATTAGGTGTAACTATTATGCCAGTGTCAAGTAAAGTAATTAATAAGTATCTTGAAATTTTAAATCTATTGAGCTTGTTAGGTTACATCTTGATACAATGGCTGCCGTTTTGCCAAAACTTACCAAGGACTTTTGCAATCAACTTAGAAGGCCACAATACATGCATTTATTTCATTTCAATTAATTTGTCTGTCTTTATCAAACTATATTAAACAATATAAGTGATAACAACATAGGATAATGAATGTGAAATAAAAACAGTGGCTCTGTAGTTAGTTGGCGGGAAAAGTCCTGTATAACCTCAAAAATTTTCCTATTTTCAAACGTAAAAATTTTAAAATTTATGTCATAAAAACTGGCAACTCATAAGACTATATGAAATTATATCAACCAGCGAATATAAAAAAGAGATGTTACTTTTTCTAAATTGTGCTGCGTTTACTTGAACTATACTCCATTCATTATATTTTGCAAATCAAAATTAACACGCTATAAATAAGTTTATTTATGTATATTTATATCTTAAATTAACAAATTTACTCTAACAAACTTGTTTACATCTCATTACATATAAAGGCTGACGCAAAATATATATTTGTCTCGAACGAAAAGGGGATGAAATCATTCCAGGATTCTTATTGATTTATTTGAATGCATCACGTAATTGTTTTTTGTGCATTTCAGATGTACACGGAAGAATGGACTGATTTCTTTGCCACAATAGTCAAAAATGATTTGTTATTCTTTTAAGAAAACTAGAAGGCAGCAATTATAAAATCATAAAAAATATCTGTATAAATATAGAAACTGTAAATCTAATTTTCAAACGGCAAATGATGCAAATTACAGTATGTGTTAAATAAATTATGTTTTATAGTTTTTGTCTAAAATGTATCACTTTTGAAACACTTAAATAATTTACTACAAAAATATCTCATTGACTAAATAATTAATGTGCTTTTGAATGTGAATATTAACATTTAAAAACTGAAATAGTCCTGAACCCGGTATATATTAAATATATAAGTGCTCTTTTCATCATTTGAATATTCGGCCCCACAATCCCCACAAAACTGATCAAAATAGTTTCGAATACCTTATAGACTCAAAGCAGCATTAGATTTATAAACACATTTCATTAATTATCCTCTCTTAGACATGCAATAACCAGTCTTTCCGACAGTTACCAACATATTATATTCCGTACATAGTCATCGGTAATATCAATCAATTTGTCTTTAAGAAAATATCAACTCTGTACAGTAATACAATTTTGACCTATATATAGATCATATAGTACTATACCAAATATACAACAATAATTGGGGGCGTTCGCCCGGTCATGATACACCTGCGATTTAGTATTAAAATCAATATATTAGAGGGGGGGGGGGTAATTCATATTTTAATCATAACAACAGCTTATGTTTTTTTTATATTATTGTAGAGAAGGATGTATAGTATAGTACTATTTGCTCTACTTCACTAACCACAACAAACAAAATCAGAGATCCGATGACTTAATTGCAGTGGGAAGAAATGCCGCTCGGACCATAAATCCACAGCAAACACAAACAAAACCCAGTGTTGCCACTGTAAAATCCTTATCACCCTAAGCAAGCGTTAACTAAGAAAAAAAAAGAACTTAACAATATTCAATCATTTCCAATATATTATGAATTAAATACTAAAAAAAAAGAAAACAAATTATCACTAGTGTTTTAGACAAGGTCAGGTTCGTATCGAATGTGCTTTATACAATGTCAAAAAATATATATATATATAAATATATATCGCGGGCATTATATAACTTACACTAGGGGCTACATATCGATGATTAGGGTTGTGTGGCAGTAAACCATGCGGCGTTGCTTATTGTCGATGCGTAGAAGCTGAAACAAAGTTAAATTAATTAATAACTTGGCAATACCATCTTTGTTCGACCACTTCTGGACAAAGGTTTCTCCCGAACTAAGATGTATACGATCATATCAGTATAACCCTTAGGTTCCTAACGGGGACAGTACCGCCCCCAAGTGGGCGCTGGAGCTTTTCATGAGGGCGGAAGCGGATCCAAAGACAAATGGGCGGCGTTGTGAAATACCACTATTTTCATGAAAAACCATTTTATCTAGCCATCTCAAATGTCTATCTTGTACTATTTACAAGGGGGTAGTACTAAAAAAGTTGGGCACCTCACCTGTGCACATGCAGTCCTCGAAATACATATAATAGTGTACATAGAATGAACGACAATTGAACGAACAATCGAAAGTTCCTTGAAACAATGAAAACACATAATGATAGAGTAGTAATCCACAGTAGTTTTATAAGTACGAGGTGGCTGGCTGTATGTTCACTATTCACTGTTTTTATTATCGTGTATATATTATTATAAGATTGATGATTACTATCAGCCTGTAAATATTTATCCAGTCTTAATTTCAGGACATGTATACAGCCAATAAATATGTTTTTAGTTTAAGTTCAGAGTTTTAAAACTTAAATATCGTCATATATGTACATATCAGACTCACGCAATTACTTCTCCCCCCCCCGAGTTTGTTGTCTTCCTCCCTCCACCTTAACGTGAGACGTAATATTTGGACGGCCCGTAAGCGGTATAAACTCACCTAGGCTCCATATATATTTCAGCCTGCATTATCAGACACCGTCCGAACCAATCAAACACACAGTGTCACAGCACTATAAATTCACTATTTATATATATAAAATGCAATGAACGCGTCTGTTAAGTAGCACAGTGCACTATGTCTGCGGACGCAGCGGTCACAACACTGTATCACTGCGTTTTGGCTGCGACGGCCGTCTTCAGCTCGGTCGGTGCCGCCTCTGGTTTGTTTTTAGATGATGCTGCGAACAAATAAGTTATTTATTAGATACTAGCCTTTGCCCGCAGCTTCGCTCGCGTGGAATTTCATCTGCCACATTAAGTTTCGTGACAAATCATTTTAAATAACTATATATATTTTTTTACTTAAGTTATGGGTCACAATTTTAGTCATAGTGGCTTCCACATTGGTAGATATATGCTGTTGCGGACTTTTATTTAGAAATATTCAAGACAAACAATCCTACGGTACATCATCTTTGTGTAACTCCAATGACAGCGTACGCTAAGATAGCTATCAGAGGCCAGATTTTTTTCCGAGTTAATTGACATGTATCATTATTACGACCAAAAAAAATTTTTTAAAACAACTTTTAATTACTTTGTTTTTACAGTTTTTATTCATTTAATTTTTTTTAATAATATATTTTCACGCCTATCCCCCGCAGGGGTTGGCAAAGACCACAGCCAGAGCTCCACCCGCTACGATCCCAACACACCCTCCCTGCTTCCTCCACACTCATGCATCCTTTCATCCATTCTTCCTCTCACATTCATCGTAGCGAAACGGCTCTCCATTAGTCGCTTTTCGTCTTAGTGGAAATCAGGACGTGACGGGTGGCGAACCACGTCGCTGTCATTTTTCAACAAATCAAATTCTTCTCATAAATATATTTAATACTTAAAATATCCTATTAGTGGTTCGCAAGATTTAAATTATGAATTGACTAGTATGAATTTAATTGCCTATTTGCTAGTAACGCTCATTGTATAGTACGGCCTATTTGCTAGTAATGCCTATTTTTTTGTTTGTCCCTTTTATGACCCTTTTCTGTAAGGGTTTACTTACTTCGAGGTGTGGAGCCCGCCACAACACTCTGTGCGCCACAGGATCCGGCGCGACCGCGACTCGGAGCTGCACCGGAAACGCTGTTGCCAGCTCGGCTGTGAACATCAATTACGCACTCATTCCAAGAGATTTGATATTATTATTATATTTACTTGCCATTGGCATAATGGTTGTAACTAATTGCCATCAAAGAATACAAAGCGGGCTCTGATTGTGTCAAGATATATTGTAGTGTTGTCGGAACGGCACTGTCGTACGCGTACGTACCTCACGAAGACGGGCGCGTGGTAGGAGAGCTGCGATTGGTGCGCCAGCGTGCGGTCGCTCTCGGACACGGAGCGCGTGCGGTCGTAGGGCCGCGCGTGCGGACCGCGGCCCGGCGCCGCCGACCCTTGCGACGCCAGTAACTCGTTCAGTTGCGGCTGTTGTACAAACATGAACAATAAACAAGTGCGCTTTTTTTGAATCCAGAAGGCGTGGATGTTCTTTTTATTTATTTAATCTTTTTTGCACAGCAGGCGGATCTAATGCCACTGAGCATTCTCTACCACTCAACTCGCGGGCGAAACTGAAAAAATTTGTTTGGAGGTGGTGCAGCTTTTAGTAAATAAAAAATTAAAAATTAATTATATAACTTTAAATACAATAATACTCAACGTCAAGCCGAAACGGGGTGACAGGATTGATTGTAACCATCATGAGAAAAATCAGAAAAAAATCTATCCCATGTAGTTTGAAAATTATAGGCATTTAAGAAAAACCTAGAAATTTGGTCAAACTGTAACCATTTTTCGGTTATTGTGGTTAATTTTTATTATTTTCTTTCTTTTAAACTTTAGAACCGTAACTCTAAATAATATTTCTAGAATCACAGTAAAAAATAATGACACAATTGCTCCGAGTTTCCTGGAATTAAGACTATTTGTTAAACTATGAATTTAAAATTTTCAAAATTTGTCGACTTTGAAAGGCCTTCCTTTAAAAAAAAGTACTAGAGTACCTTGGCAAGTGTCATTAAAAGTTAGCGCTTTTAATCAGGGTTATAAAATGGTACAATACTTGTTAGTTTCATACTAAAAAAAAAACGAGTAAAAAAATAAAATCCTCAAGTAACCCGACTTTGCTAGCCCATTTTACTCAGTTAAAATGTTTTTTATTTGCAAAAGCTCTTGGTAGGTTCTTAATTTTAAGATCTTCACATAGATCCTAAATCCTGTCACCCCGTTTCGGCTTGACGTTGAGTTCTGGGACACCTGTATATTATACTTATATATATACACACACATATAATTTATAGTAAATTATATACACCTATAATATTATAAAAAGAGTAATAATCACTCACTTCCAAAACTCGGAAATCTTCAATGCTCTTAAACTGAGCAAGGTATCCTTCCAGCTTAGGTTCGACTTGCAAAGCGCCCGAATGCTTATAGTATTTAAGGAACGCCCAGAACTTCTCGAGCCCATACAATTGACCTGGAAAATATTACAATTGTTTAATTGCATTTATGGAATTACATCTAATACTGAGGATAATTTAATTATTTTGTAATGATTACTTTTTTATCTCTACTGTTGTAGATTTTTATATGACTCTACTATTGTAGATTTATTCATTATAATTACAATCTAGCAGTAGGCTAACGATTTATTTTTTAGTTAATTTGCTACATAGAGTGTTAGAAGAATGCGTTCATAAACAGTTTTCTTTTAGTCGCTATTAAGGGGAAGACACTATATAATATAGACAGAATATATTCTTGAGTACACTAAATCTGATAAAATCCAAATTAAACATTTATTGATTGCTATCCATAATAATAATATTTCAACATTGATTCAAACTTAGTAAATCATACATAGCTCTTTGAGTTAGCAAACTAAAGTGGCAATGGACTGGTCATGTTTTTTTTAGGATCGACATCCGTTTGAGTAGACGAGTGGTAGAATGGATACCTCGTCTCGGCAAATAGTGTGGGACGGAGGGTAGACAGGGCAGATCCGTCTGTGCAATACGTCTGGATAGATGTAAATCAGTGATTCCCAAAACGGTCGATATCGACCCCTTGGGGTCGAAATCGGTTTCTTACGTCGACATAAACGAAAACTGATTTAGAGGGTCGACGAGGTCTAAAAATCGACCCGTATTAATTAACACAAGTTCTTATTTGAGACTTTCAAGATACATGAAACAAGAAACATGAAGGACACCCATCTTATTCATTAAAAAGCAATAAATCTGTTGTTACTTTACTTATTATTTAATAAATATTAAGGTTTTTAAATTTTAACGTTAATATATTTTCTATAAAACATATGTTTTGTAACAATGTAAAATTACTTTAATAAATGTTTAAAATCATAAAATAAATGTACAAAGACAGTAACTAATAGATAGTATTATTTTAATTAAATGATGATTACTTTTTTTGGGGGTCGATGGAGTTTTCAAAAAATTATATATTAAAGAAGATTAAAAAAGTTTGGCAACCCCTGGTGAAGGAGATGTTTCGGCCTTTGTCATAGAAATCCTACACTGAAAGAGGTCAATGTAAATTACGGTTATTTACCACTTGGTCCCATACAAATAGAAGTATACACATATAATTCTTGTACTCTATAATTTTTTCCACTATATACTCTCGTATTAAATTTGCATAATCTTACCTTTCTCATAGTCAGCGATTGTCTCTTGCTGGAAGTGCTGGTACAGCTCTGGACGGAACTTACGTTCAAGTCCATAAGAGTAGAAACGGAATAGGCATTCGAGTCCGTAACGGAAGCCGGCCATCGCATCCTCGTTTGCAAGTGTCCTGTCAGGAAGTTTAATCATTTAGAAGAGTTCAACTCTAATTTACCATAGTATGTATATGGTGGTTTGACGCAGCCATAGTTCAAATGGATTGCGCTTACAATCTAAGGTAGTGGTTTCGATTCTGCAACTGGACTATTGATGCGAACCATAATTTCTTATTAGCTCTAGAAGTACAATTGGAATGGCTAAAAAGAATTCTAGTAATATGAAAAGCACTGCTTAATTATATCAAAAACACTTTGAAACATTGAACATATAAAAAATATTTGGAGGTAGTTAAATTCTTTAATTGATTATTAAATATTTTATGTCGTAAATCACATTTAAAAATAATTATAATACCTTTACTTATTATAATCTAGTTTTTTGTGCGTGTAAGATAATAAAAAGTAACCCTCATTATTTCATGCTTTAAATATACTCAGAATAATTTGGACTATTACATATTATTATATATGTTCCTATTAAATATTTTTTTCAATTGTAATTTCTTCATTTCGCCAAATAAATAAGTTGAAGAAACAAGCCTTCTAGAAAGTAAAGTTGTTTTCCTTACTTTAATTTTATTATAATATACCTAGATATTTCTATATATTTACACCTCATTTTACTACTTCAGCGTATCTTAAATGCGGGGAACAGTGAAAAATAATGCAAGATCAATAAATCAATGAAATATAACTCATGATACAGATTTTTCTAGTACTAACATCTGATGGAGTATTACGTAGCGGTTTAGAAGTTAGAACTTAGCGCGAATTATAACATACCTGAATTCATTATACATTGTCCTGTTGAAGTGATCCCGTAGGAAGAATGACCAGAATCGAAATAGTGTGTTCATTTCTTGCGACTGTCCAATACCCAGCTTCTTGCGTTCTGATCAACATACGAACATATAAATACACATTCTAATACAATTTTGCTATAGGATGTCCAGTACAAGTTAACTCTCATACGTCTACTCTCTACATCTTACTAATAGATATCTACATGAGCCGTCCAGTGCATAAGTCGACTAACTCCACTTTTTGAAAAATCTTAAATTTAAGTGGAGTTAGTCGATTTCTGCTCTGAATGGCTCATATAAAGATCAAGGCTAATGATGTATGTTTTATACATCAAAAGCTCTATCTATATATTCTTATTACAGATTTCTATTTCTAATAATCCTATCCAAATACTTATGAAAAAAATTAAGGAAAATTCTTATTAATACAATAGAGAGACGTGCATTTTGTAGGATGAGTCATTTTTTGTGAAATTAAGTTTACTTTCAAATCGTGAAATCCGGCTCCGAGGACCATGAATTTACGACAATACTAAAACAGTATGCACAAGTAATAGACAGTTATCTAGTAACAACATATTACTTTTAGAATTATAAATAATATTTTTTCATGTAATTTGAAGCAGTTAAGACAAAAACCAAAGCACTTTGAAATTTAAAACTTTGTATTTAATATAATATAACCTTTTTTATTATATTACTTTTTTTGAACATTCGAAAATTTAAAATAGAGTAGTAATTGTTTTTTCACATGAATTTTCATTAGATAGACTGATGGCTCACGTATAACATATCGTCCATCCTTGCACAAGTAAACAATGTGATAAAGTGTGAGATATAAATGTACAGTGAATAGAAAAATAAATTAATATCATTTGGAAGTTTTATTATAAGTAGAAGCCCCATAAAGATCCCGTATCGTTGTATTAGTATGGTTGACACGCTATAGTACGTACCCTTAAGGCACCGTGAATGATACTTGTGGTAAGCTTGCTGTGTGAAGTGGTTCTCTCGCAATAGACCATGACTTGGATGATGGAAAGCAGGTAACGCTTGCGGCACGGAGCCGCACGAAGACCCTGTCGTTGGAGACGCACCCAAAGAAGACCTGAAATACGATAACTACGGTAATAAAAATGATTTACATTAATAACCCAACTGAAGGATTATATACATATTTTATTATAACACACAAATAATATAGCGTTCGTTATACATTAATTTTCATTTTTTTCCTATCAAAGGCTAGTAGTTCCTTCAATTCTTTATATCGACGCAAAAAGTGAAAACTTTGTAAATGCCAAATGGTTTTTTATTGCATATTCGCGTCGGAAAAAATAGTGCGTCGAATGGTCTAAGTCCCTCAGCTCTACGACCAATAGAACATTTTGTACAGCATTAAAACCGGCTATTTTTTAGTGATCAGATACAATTTTTCAGAAATCATAAAAGTTTTTTGGCTCTGGTGGTAAATTTTCATTTTGCGGTTTACAACGTTTTAGCTGTTTTTTTTCGCAATATAATCTATGAAGTTAATACGTTGGAAGATTAAAATTGTATCAATTACTTTTAAATAAAATCTACAAGGTGTTCTCTCCATCTGGTTTGCCTTCTAGTAGGCGTTTGGGTAGTCTACTCTGTCCATAGGTATCACGTGTCCAGCCGAAAATTAATGTTTTTAATGATGGTCAGATGGTCGTAGAAACCGCGGAAGGCTTGAGCTTAGATGGCTAGATGGAGTTGAGGACGACATAAAGGCAATCAAAAAAATAAATAGGGAGCTGGAGACAGAAAGCCAAACTAAGACCTGATTGGAATAATTCACTGGATCAGACTTCACCTGCGGGTGATCTCTTGATGATGTCTTGTAATGTCTTATTGCTGATGATGTCGCCTCCACATAAATATATCAGTATAAGAACAGTATGCAGGTGTATTTACGAACCCAGTGCTGTGCGTGCGCGCGCGATGCTCGCGTATGTCCATAATCCAGCCCACGTGATGCTCCACCGGTGGGTTAAGGCTGTGACGTGTTTTGTGTTTGCGGCTGCTTCTGCAATATTAATAATAATAATTTATCCAAGTCCAAGTCAGGTTTACGTAAGCGGGTTAAATTAACAATAAAAAAACATCTATATTGTGCACGGCTAGGATCATGAGCCGGTTCCTTTCCTTGGATGCTAAATCCTTTTATAGTTTTTTTTATATTAATAATATTGTTATTAGGAGAGCAATGTTTAAAGTTCATATTTAGGTGAGTGAGTTAAATACACGATAAAAAAACAACCATATTGTGCATGACTAGGATCATAAGAAAGTTTCTTTCCTTGGATGCCTAAATCATTTGTTTTCCCGTTTATCCCGTCATAGGATTAAAAAGCCTAATCATAATAATAATACAGTGTTTTTGTAGTAATTATATTAATATTAAGTAATTTTATAAATAAAAGTTTCATTAAAATTATCTTTATTTGGCACGAAGAAGAAAAGTCAGACTAAAAAGCCCCGGCTGAGAGTTCAATCGCCCTATAATTAAGTAGAAAAGCCCAGAAATCAGTTTCAAGGAGCACCGTCATGTCCATTTAAATTTGGAGTGCTAACCTTAGCTAAGATAATCTATAGTACAACGATCGTTATCGAAAAACAAATTAGAGATCGGATTTAAAGTAATTCTGCTATGGGGGTCTGATGTATCAATTCATTTTGGAAAACGGGTCTCTTGCCCAAAATAGTTTGGGAATCCCTAGTCTAGTGGATCACGATAAAGCAAAGAGAAATATGACATTTAATATACAAATTGAATAGTATATAAGGTTACACATTACAGAAACGTTCGATATTTTCAATATCAAGATACACCAATTAAAGCGATCGCTTCGTGATATATTTGGCGAAACATAACAATATTATTGTTACCCTTCTTTTTTTATATTTCTTATTTTTTTTATTTAATTTTATCTTTTCAATTTTATAGAATCTTATTATTATACAACTAACCCTATTGTTAAAATGTAGCCACGCTGTAAGCAAATTTAAACAGTTACAGTCCGAGCGTTGCTAAGTTTATATTATATAGTATTCTTTAAGACTGTAACTTGTTTTTGTGTCTAATAAATAAATAAACGTAAAAGTTTGGCGCGTATAAGCACGTGTTTGTATTTTTTGAATAATAAATAAATAAAAAAAGAACTTTCGGTACGCAAACCGCTAGAGTGATAAAAGTATTATGACTCACATAACATCAGTGGCATGCGGGTCCTTGCTCGCAGCGTAGAATCTCGCCGTGCGGCGAGGTCTCTTCTTTTCCGGTTGCTCCTGTTGCTCCATCTGGTGATTAAATTGAAAAATGTAATGATTATAATATGAAGGCTCTTCAGCGCCGAGAGTGATTTATTTTTGTCAACGACAAATATTGAGTCATTTTAGTCATCGACAACGCGTGCGTTGTCTACGTCAAAAACAAAGAGTGGGTGGTCTTCGTACGCCCCTCTAGCAGAACGTCGTATATATGAATGTGGGGCGGCCATATTCGACACAGTTCGAATCGCGGTGCCGCCAGCGCATCGTGTCTGCGACGAACCGCTAACTGTTCGTTTTGTGTCTAAAGTGCTTTATATATAAAGTAAAGTGAAATGTATTGTAGTAATTATAACCCATTGTCTACAAGGAGTGTATTATTGAGTTCGATTCCCATCGGCACGCCTACAATTCTTAGGATGAATACTGGCGAAGGCTTCCTTCGTTTATAAATATATTCAAACTAACGTGGATTCTATTATTTATGCGTCTTTCCCGTATAGAAATGTAGTAAAAAGACGACCGTACTATAATATAATAGAAAAATCTGTTTGTAAGTTGTGGAGTCCGCCACACATACAACTACTGTGGTACATCACCTGTTGAGGTCTGGGCGGAGGCGGGGGTGGCTCAGCCGGATTCTGGTGTCTCTCAGATGGCACGGCGGCTTCAAACTGGGATCTGCTAATGAGTGACACCGTACGATACTGTGTAGCACTGCCACACGACTGTGAACAAACGATGAGAATAAAAATTAATTATTATCGCTAAGAAGAGAAAATAAAAGGGAATAACTTCAAACTACACCTTTAACCCACAACTTGGAAATGAATGAAATCTATGCTATATTGAAAAGTCTGATTAGTCTCTAATATGTCAAAGCCAAGCTGACTATGAGTAGGGGACTAGTTAGTATACTAAGAAAAATTTACAAAACTCTGCAAGGCTTGTGTATGTCAACTATGAACTTTTGAGACAGAACGATAGAGAACATATAAACTTACCGAAGTGTATTCTGTATCATTCCACAGATCTTCTTCATATCGTTTGAGGCCATCTGTTATCACCTGGAACATAAATATTAAGGTTAAAAAAATATTATAAATAATCTCACTTTTAATGTATAATATCTACGACCAATTTTCTTTTTTCCGGCTTTGTCCATCATTATGAGTTGCAGAAGCTCATATCTAGGATGCTTCAACAGATGTCCTGGATAAGCAACTTTCCTTTGTTTATAATAATCTACTATCAATATATCAATATCAGCCTACGACAGTCCACTGCTGGACATGGGCTTCACCCAAGATGGGCTACCTAGCCCGATCTACTCGTATACAGTTTCTACCAGTCGCCCTATCTCGATCGTCGCACTATCTAGCCGAGGAGCGTCCCACACTAAGTTTTCCGAGACGTGTTCTCCACTCCAGCACTCGATACTCAATAACCGACTATAGCTACACGATGAAGTAAAAAAGCTCGTTACCTGCTCCAGATCCTGCGTGATCTTGGTGCGAGATGACCAATCCCCTTGCCGGTCGTGACCGTCGTGTTTCGGCTGCCTCGCCGGGGTTTGTGTCACTATCAGCAGTCGACCCACATCGCGGTCGGTGAATTCGAAATCGGACTCCTCGTCCGACCTGAAAGTGAACGTTATAAACGAATTCCTATAATATCATGATTCTGAATCATTTATAAATGCACTCCCATTGTATATGTGGGTCTGTTAGAATTAATATCATTATTTAATTATTTTATGCAATAGACAAAACTTAATTTGATATGTATTGTGGCGTCATCTGTTGGCATATTATGTAAGAATAACGTTGTTTTATATATATATATATATATATATATATATATATATATATATATATATATATATATATATATATAAAACAGCTCAATATTAGCAAGCAAAATAGCTCAATATTCACAATTGTTATAAAATAATTATAATAATTGTGAGTATTGAGAGCTACATTTTAAGAATTGTTTTGTAATATTTTCATTTGTTTGTTAATAAATATATCGTTGCTATGCCATAGCAAATCTATTTTTAGATAAAACACATATATTTGGCGAAACCCAAACTACTCATTAAATATACAAGTTGTAGATTTCGTTGAAGTTTTTGTAAGACCAAGATCCACGACCTAGTGTGCAGCTCTTTATCATCATGGAATCTTCTATTATGGAATACATCTATCTTAACGCAAGTCATTTTGAGAGTTAGTGTTGACTATTTATTGTTTATGCTTTATGGATTTTCTACTTTGCTCAACGTAACTTAATCAATACTTTTTTTGTAATAATCAAGATTACCATCTATGGGGTGTCTAGTGGGAGAATTAGGTTTTCAACTGTAAAAAATGACTTTCAAATAAGGAATATTCTACCAATTTATATTATTATTTAGATTATAGTCACACTTTACCTGTAACTTTAAATTTAACTGGTTAGCTTTTTTGATATAGAAATTCCCATTTTATTTGATACATGGTTGGCGTCCTCAATTCTTTACACGTTTCTACCTTTGCTCTTTTCCTTTAATCGGCCCATATACATACATATATATCGTCACGCCTGTTTCCCGTAGGGGTAGGCAGAGACCACAGATCTCCATCTGCTACGACCTCGGCATACTTTCCTTGCTTCCTCCACACGCATTACTCTCCTCATGCAAACCCGCCGGTTAAGGGTACTCTTCACCTGGCCTTTATTAAAAAACTTCAGCAATTTGGTCAAGGTATGTATGTATGCCCATATACTTTTTGGTATTCTCACTTTTCCTTTTACCTTCAGTCTTCACTACTATGTATGTATTCAATATAAAATTGCCATGAAAAATCAGGTGCCCTATCACATTTCCCCGTATATTCTCCGCTGTTTGGCTTATAGAACTTAAAAAAAAAAACCGTGTGAACCGGTTGGAGAAGACCAAAGACAACGTATCTTGACCAAATTGCCGAAGTTCTTAAAAAAGATCAGGTCAAAAGTTCTGTTAAGCGGCGAGCTTGTTTGAAGACAGTGATTAGTGTGGATGAATAAGTACGAAAGCATTTTTTTATATAAAATAAATAAACTGTTGCCTTGTAGTGTCAACACTGCACCCAAACGAACCATCGAGGTCCGCCTGGAACGCCTGTTTAACACGAAGATCATTTAGCACAATTCCGCAGTGACTTCTAACAACATATATAATCGATAGAAGTGGACATTTTGTGCATGTTTCATATACATAGAGGCGAGTTAATAAAAACAAACTAGAAAAGTAAATTTCATCGTTCGAGTTGTGGTATATAAAATCAATATAATCCCAACTTTTTCATTATGTTTCATCATGTGACTATATTTTGATAAATGTTTATGTATATAATTTTGTGTACGTATATTTATCACTGAAAACCTCGTAAACGGCCGGATCGATTTAGATGATTTTTTTCTGTGTTTGAGAGGAATTCAGGTTTTGTACGTACAGTTGGACTCGGTAGGTTCATTGTAGTCGGATTATGGGTTCTGAATATAACTGTGTTGCTTGTATATAATCTAATACATAGAGACAAAATATGAAACTTAGGATTAATATCTTCTATTCATCAAACTTACTGTTTCATTTTTATTCGTTATGAATTATTAATAATATTCCATTTTCTTATGTAGTTATGTAATAATGAGTAACTACTGTAAAACAAAAACTTCAAGGATTTACTTGAATTGAATATAATTTGTAGAGTATTTCGCTTCTCAATAAGAATATCCCTAACCAGCAGAGTCGCATGAGGAGAGTGGAGGAAGCAAGGAAAGTATGACGCAATCGTAGCAGATTGAGATCTGTGGTCTCTGCCTACCCCTACGGGAGACGGGAGTGACGATATATATGTATACAATAAGAATAATTAATACTTAAGTTAAAACAACCGGTAGCTTGGCTACAGTATGTTTGTACTTACCATGCATCAGTAAATGTGTTGTGTCGCGGTGGAGGCAAATCCAATTCTTCATCTAGCTGGAAATGCAGCTCCTCGCGAGGTTCCTCCGTAGGTGGGACTGCAGTCGGGTTGGCGGGCAGGGCCCGCTCTCGGGAGCCTGCCTTTGTACGACGTTTGACCTACAATAAAAATAATTTTACAAAACTTTTGAATCGGCAATAGACTACTAATCTATTTAAAATCTAACGTTGTAAGACTTGTTTCCGATACTACTGACATGAACAATTTTTCGCAGTGCAAAGATTTTTTTTGACATAGACAAAGCGTGCGTTGTGTATGTCAAAAACAAAGAGTGGATGGTCTTCGTACGCCCCTCTAGCGGAGCGTCGTATATATGGATGTGAGGCGGCCATATTCGACACACTTCGAATTGAGGTGCCGCCAGCGCACCGTGTCTGCGACGAACCGCTAAGTAGTTAATAAGTGCGCACTTAATAAGTGATTTGTGTCTAAAAGGCTTTATGGACAGTCAAAAGTTATACTTAGCTAAGATTCGCGACAAGCAAAACAATAACAGAAAATCAATAATGTGTATTTTTCTGTTGGGTTAAACTCTAACGTGTATAGAAGAAGAATAACGTACCTCAGTCCACACATCTGATCCACTCCTTTCGGAAGACGGGCTGACATTTCCAGATATTTGCCTTTTGTCACTTTGCTCCGATTTCACGTCAGTTGTTTCATCTGTAAAAGAAATTAAGTATTAACACAATTATGTTCTGTTCTAAGAATAAAACTAAGACAGTCTATAAACTCGAGTATCGGGTATTCCGCTTGCTTGTTTGCCCACCTTCTTTGAAAAGACCATAAAGATAAGATGGGAAAATACAGACATAAAACCCATCGTATTACTTACACTTGTGATCAATATAGAGTACATATAGGGAAAACTTACCATATCTTAACGACTGTGGTACAAACTCCGGCACCTCTGGGTTGAGATTTTCTCGGACGATAGCACGGGCCGTTCGGAACATTCTGTGAACAAAACACATTCTGTTGCTAACATTTTGATACAAGGAATTGCGAAGCTATGGGTAGAAACGTTTCATTTTTTATTTATTAGGTTATCATCATAATCAATGTCGGCTTCTGGCAGCCTGGGCTAGTACCTCATACAACACCCAAAAGGAATGGGATGGATATATATTTATTAATTTCTTTTTTATATTGTATGTGCTATATCTTACTGAAATAAAAGAAAATGATGTGTTGTTCTGTAAAAAGATTATCTAAAAAAAAACTTATAATATAAAACATAATTTTAAAATTTATATAAAATATTTGATCAGCAAAGAGAAGCAACATTTCTTTTATTTTTTTATATTAATATTTTCTGTCACTATAATAATTGACATCTATTTTTCTCTCTTTCTTGTTCTTAAAACGTTTTGTACTTAATTTTAAACTTAAACTTAACTTTAGAATCTTTAGAACGTTTATAAGTTATTGTCTGCGTAAAATGATAAAGGGGATTCTCCTTTACACATTTTATATAAAGATAATGTACATTATATTATAGCACATATGTACTAAACATATAACTATGACGATAACAGTCATCAAAAGTTTTACGTTCCTAGTTTTTGAGTTTTAGGAATATTGATTATACGTACAGTGGATCCCTCGACTAACGCGTTTTCTTATAACGCGGACCCAATCTACCGCGTTATAGGGGGGTTTAGTAATATATGCTTCTCCAAACACGTGCCACCTAGTCCGATCTTAAGTTTCTGTCAAACACCTTCAGGTTTTACGTAGCTCCACCTGTCCTATACGCGTCCAACACTACGGTAATTTATTTCGTAGAGTTGTAAAAATGTTTACCTGGGCAACGGTGGCGGTGGTACAGCACGAAGTAATCCAGACACAGGCGCTACCAACGGGCCTCCCATTGTGGCCAATGGAAAGATTCCCACCATTTGCTTTTTACGTCTGTAATAAAAAAAAATAATTAACAAAGTTATTTTTTTTAGTCTTTATAAGTATTACAGTAAACCCTCCTATAACGCGATTTCATGTCCCTCGTATAACATGTATTCTCCCTGGTATAACGCGTGGACTTCCCAAGTCATATATTTGTATGTACTGTGAAAAATTTATAAAAATTCGACAGTCCATAATCAACTTTGTTTGCACATCTGGTTTTTATAAAATTAAATTATTTTATTTTACTTTTTGTTCCCAGTTTTTGAGTTTTAGCAACATTGATTATACATTACAAAGATCCTTCGTATAACGCATTTCCTATAACGCGGAACCGATCTACTGCGTTATAAGAGGGTTTACTGTATTTATAATTTAATCTTTAATCGGCGACATAGAGAGAATGAATGAAAGATGACTGGTAACAGAAATTTACGTTGTGGGGGGTGTGGATGTAAGGATCGATAGGGGAAGACCAAGGAGCTGGCCAAATATCCGAAATTTTTGGGAAAGGTCAGGTCAAGAGTACCATTAAACGGCGGGCTTGCACGAGGAGAGTGAAGAAGTGTGGAGAAAGCTAGAAAAGTGTGCCGAGATCGAGCAGATGAAGAGAGCTTATGTTGTCGCAGATGGCTACGGGCGGTGTTGATTACTTTCAATCAGGCGACACGCTTGCTCGTTTGCCTTCCTATGCTATAAAACAGTAATGTTTCGTTGGGTACACTGTAGCGACATTAATGACTATCGCAGAGCATACTTTCGTTCTGCGCTCGTATTCGGTTAGGCCGCATCACTCTCACCGCGGTGTGCCGCAATCGCATACATTTTCAAACGACTGCAATCTTGAAACACGGTTTGCTATTATAATATCAAATATGTTTTCTAATTTTTTATATATTCGCGCCTATCCCCCGCAGGGGTTGGCAGAGATCACAGAGCTCTATCCGCTACGATTCCAGCACACCCTCCGCGCTTTCTCCACACTTATCCATTTTTCACAATAAGAACAGCTATGAAGAAAATATATTTATAAAAGATTTCTTAACTACTAATCAATACAATACAATGAATATCTAATCTAAGCCGTATGTGTTATACGCCATCTAGTGGCAAAATATATAAAATATTGGATTTAAGAAGTGAATCGGAAATCGAAAAATAATTTCAAATGTGTTTTTTATCTTTCTGACGAGGTTTTAACTTCCGCAGTGATTGAGAATGCCAATAAAATAAAAATAAAAAAAATTGAGTAAATTTGTACAGCTTCCTTTAATTTTGTTGGGAACAATCGTAGTTTTGGTAGATTGGGAACAATCATGTTTCTCTTACTTTTTCTCGCCTGGCTTCTCTTCGGGAGTTTCATTTTGTAATGGTGGATCTTCGTTGGACTGTGTTGGGTGTAACTCCTTTTTTTCCTGCTTATCTTGATTCTCTTCCTCCTTCACTTCTATATTTTCGTTTCTATTTGGCACCTCTTTTTCCTTAACTTCTTTCTCTGCAGTCTGTAAAGTAAAAATATATCATTAGAAATATATTGAAATATCCTTAGAAGTGATTATTACAACTTTACTAACATAAAAATAATTAACTTTATATTTGATTGTATCTTATTATTTACATTTATATTATTGGACTTATTATTTATATTGTGCGTCATAATTACCCGCATTTCTTGTCAAATTTGTGGATTACGCATGGCACTTAAACACCAAAATTTCAATTAAATATGACTACACTAACCTCAGTCTTTGCAATTATTTCAGTAGCACCACTATTTGTAGCATCATCTGTTTCCTTAATATCGTTCTTTTCTATACTCGGCGCTTCTTCTATCGCTTTTTCTACTTTTTCTTCCTTCGCTACATCTTCAATAGCTTCAATTACATTTTCATTCACAGTTTCAATTGCATCGTTTTTTGTTAAGTCTTCAGTGTGAGTGTCCTTTTTCTCTTTTTCACCTACCGAAACTTGGACATTGTTGTCATCCTTAGTTTCGGTAGGTCTCTCGTTTTTTTCGTTCTTCACAATAGTTTCGCTTTTATCACCTTCCTCGGAATTTGTTCCAGATGTAATATCTAGTATGGGCCATCTCGTTGGGTCGATAGCAGTTCGAACCTGTGAATATTAAAAATTATTAAACTGAAAAAAATTATGAAACCTCATTACGAAACGGTGGTAAAAGGTAGATTGTTACTTGTTGTTATTGATACGTATTTGTTTGGTTTGTTTAAAAAATAATTTAAAATAGACTATAGAGGCCACAGCTGAGACATACGTCTCTTCCAAGGTTGGAGAATTTGCTCGTTATTGTTACACCACATCAGGCAGGACTAGACGGTTATGAACCACAGGTGTTAGCGTAAAAATTAGCAAATATTCAATGTAGAATCCTTGTATATACTGTTTTTTTTATATTTTAGTGAGAAAGAACACCTAAATAGGTGTTCTACAATTTTTCATTTTTTTAAAATTGTTTTAATTAAAAATTCATCCCTAGAAATAAAGGTGTGTCAATGTTAAAATCAACATCTTACACATAAAACTTAAAGTATAGGATCAATAACCTCTTTAAAAGTGAAGGGATCAATGTCCTCTTTGAAACGGAAGAGTAGTGCGGTTCATTGACACGTGTCACGTGACACGGATTATCTACACGTTTGTATTTGTATGGAACAATATTTTTAATTCTGTATGAAGAAAAAATGTTAAAACCAATGGTTTGTAAAATAATAGATATTAATGAATGACTTCGCTGTGTGTTGGCTTTCTATAATTTCACGCAGATTTTTTTAAGAGTATATTATTTCCTATTTTTATTAACAGTATGAATTAACAGGTAACATAGTATAATTAATTGAATTTTCGAAATAGAAATTTCATCAGCCGACATTTTTATTATATACAGGGGTTGGCAGAGACCACAGAGCTCCACTCGCTACCATTCATCGCCGCGAAATGGCTCTCCATTACTCGCTTCTTGCCTTCGTGAGAATCAGGACGTGACGGGTGGTGAACGATGTCGCCGTCATTTAAACAAATTAGGTTATTACCTGTATATAGGTGTAAAATATACCTTAAATCCGTTGATCAACTCCAACTTGTCCGAGTCTCGTATAGCGTCCAGCACGAGCTGCACGTCTGCGGTGAGGGCGCGCACGCGGTGGAACGACGCGATCAGCGTCACCGGTATCGTGCCGTCGGCCGCCATCTTGCGTCGCAGGAAGAAATCTCGAGCCAAGTTGTCCATGCTGAAGTAATACTCGCTGTGGGAACCACATAACACGATTTCACATTACAATTGAAAAATAAAAACAGATAACATACAAGTTACATATACGACTTAATTGAAGAAGCTTCGCTTCTGGACTGTCTCCCCGGTCTTTAAGGCGTCCGTTACCGACTTCATATCGTCTAGATTTAGCAAAATAAAGTGGCAATGGTCTGGTGACGTTTATCGGAGATGCGACAATCGCTGGGGTGGAGACTGCGTCTAGGCAAACGTAGTGCGGGACGTCTTCCGGTTAGATAGTGCGACGATCTGCGCAGGGCGAAAGCGGCAGAAGGGTCGGTAGAGGAAGACCATGAAACCATACCTTGACCAAATTGCTAAACTTTTTAAGAAAGACCAGGTTAAGAGTACCCTCAGCCGGCGGGCTTGCATAGCAACCTACCCCTACGGGAGACAGGCGTGACGATATGTATGTATGTATGTAATAAAAAAAATAATGACTCACATCTGCTTCTTGATGAGATCTTTGAGCGTGGCGTGGTCGAGGCCGAGGCCGAAGGGCGGCGTAGCCGCCGCGGCGCCGTAATAGTAAGCCTGCGCGAGGGGCGGCGCCACGTGCAGCGCTCCGTAGTGCAGCACCATCCCCTGCGCCAACCCGGCCTGAGCGACCCGCAGCTATAGGAGGGGGTCACCATGGGAGGACTCGCCATGCGCCTTTGGTTCACTAACCACTACCCGTTAACGCTAACCAAACTCGCATAATCTACGTTACCGTTTCATATTATATCTCTATCTCGCTTTAAATTTTTAATCTGTATCTCGCTCATAATTACCCACACTATTGTAATACATATGTATTATTATATATTATACGTACTATACCTTTTTTATTTAATAGAAAAATTTCCTTATAAATCTCATTAGAATACTTCTCTAAACTTTAAAGAAATATCTAAACGATAATGGAAAAAAATGCGGATTTTTTTAATTTTTTTTATTTTCTTCTATATATATATATATATATATATATATATATATATATATATATATACAAATTCTTTCCCAAAAAAAATCATTTATTATTTTACAGCAGTATATTGATAACAAAACATTAATAATCAAATTAAACTAAAACCAAAGATAGAATTAATTTTTTTCTTTAAATTTTGTTTACATTATATACAAGGCTATTTCAAGTCATATTTAATACAAAGCTAATATTCTCTATAATAGCTTCATATAACTTACTCATTCTAACTAAAGTTTGTTTTACATTACTTTTATATACCAAAGGCACACAGCATCTTAAGCATGTCAATGATATGAAACCCATTATGATGAACCATTATTAGTGTTATAATAGCATGAAATTATAAATATGTTTAGCATATAATTAGTACCTAAAAACTTTACTTTTACTAGAAACATGTTGTTTTGAATTTTCACGAACACGATAATATTTTGTAATATGAAATAAGCATGCACGGACATATATTTACATATAAAAATATACAGTAAAGAAAATTGTTTAGATGATTACTATACATTATACACCGTGACTTTTTAATTACCCGAGAAAACTAAAATTCGCGTTTGTAAAAATATGTATGTCAGTAAGTAACATTCAAATATTATAGCGTTCATACAAAAATATTTTATATGGGACTTCAAAGAAATCCTGTAAATGCATCAAATACTTGTACATCTTCGTAGTATTTGTTTACTACTATGCATGAGACGCATGTATTCATAAGTATGTCAACAGCGCGTGCGAAAGAGAAAAAACGTCTTTTATCGGCAGGTTGCGCAAATTGTTTTCATTCGTAGTTATCCCTTCCGTACGTAAATATTACGCGACCCAATTAGGTTGGTTTGGGTGCAGTTCATATTGGAATGATAATGATGTCTATTTGAATTAGCAAGATTTTTTGTTGTATATTTTTTGGTGTATATTAGGGACATTTTTTTTTTTTCTTCGCCAAATTTAATGTATATTGATAACTGAATATATATTACTTAATTTTCTCGGGTAATTCAAAAGTCACGGTGTATTGTTAATTAATTATTTTTTAACATGTTCCGTGCCACGTGTAACAAAAATAGTATAGGTGGCACAAAACGTGTGTGGTAGTCAAGAGGCGTCCACTAAAGTGCCAAAACGCGGTCTCCGCACCAGTATTCATTATCATTCAGAGTTGGAAAATCTTTCTCCGTATTATCGTAGTATATATTATAATATGTATATATAAACTGACCCTTGTTTTTTTAACTCAAAACGGGACGCCCATACTTCCATTTTTTTAACGACGCTTATATGTCCCACTGCTATGCACCGGTCTATCCATATATGGAGGAACTGACTTTAACCCACCACGCTTGTCCAATGCGGATTAGCGGGGTTACCAGACTCGGAATAAATATTTATAATCCATACATATATTTATTACGATGCGGGGATCGAACCGCGGCGACCATTGACTCCGCGGGCGGAGGGCCTCGCCACTGAGTCAATTGGTCGTCATACTTCCATATTAATGTTATAATTGCGAAAGTCTGTCTATTACTCTTTCACTGTTATTATAAATCATTTTGAATGAAGATAGGGGGTTAAACATAGGCTGATTTGTAACCCCAAACAATAACTCTTACAGGACGCACGATATTTTTCGCGCAATAAACTGAATTCCACGCGGGCGAAGTCGTGGGCAGAAGCTAGTGGGTCTATATGCGCCAGTTAGCAAGTTAACAATTTTTATTATAACAAATTTAGAACAATAAAAGTAAATCACCAGCCTTATTTCTGGCAAAGTTTCTGTGTCAGTAATTATTATTAAATTACATGCAACATATTTTATTTATTTATATCGCTCGTCTCTTACTTACTAATTTTAAATTTTCACGCGGTTTCGGTAAACGGGGCTGACTATTTGGCGTCCCGGATTTTGGTTTGGGGGCAACGGGACAGGTGGCCAAAAAAATGGGACAGTCCATTTCAAAACGAGACGTATGGTCACTATATATATACTATGATAAAATAAAATAAATTATGTCATAAATAGTCCACAATTCGGTACTCATGCTCATTACGTGTATAATATTTAAATTGTTATATTTATAACATAATAAGTATTATAACATATAAGCGAAACATGCTACATGTAAAAACCCGTAACCCATAACACTCAAAATATAAGAAAGCGAAATGATAAACCAGCAAGTTAGGAAGGAGATTGGGAAGTTCTGGTATAGCAAATTCTTCTTAATTTTTAAGAAAAATTCGCATACCACGGACTAAAGCACTATAGGAGCTTGTGCTTGCCCGAAATTAAAATAAAGTACAAAATCAAGCTTGTTTCATGTTAAAATTTGTAATTTTTTTAATTAAACTAGCAACTCTATTATGCATATGTGCAAACGAACATGAATCAAGCCTAAGACAAAGAAGAAAACAAAATGTTTAAACAAAAGAAATATAGTAGTGATTCAGTTAAAAAATATATATTATACATGATGTTTTTAAAAAAATAGTGATGCAGGTACTCGACCCTTGAAACTTACTATTAAAGTATTGTTTGAAGGAATTAGAAAAATTAGCACCATACACATAGGTGTATGGTGCTAATTTTACACTGAAAATAGGTTCCCTAGATTTACACTGAAAATAGGTTCCCGACAAAACCGTGTAAAATGAATGAAACTTAATACTTTTTTAGGGATATGTATATGCGAATATGCAACCATATAATGCAATAATAAAAGTTAATTTAAAATAAAATTAATTTATAAACCGTATAAAAGCGAAATCGTGTAAAATTGGTACCGTGCAAATCGGGGGATAGGTGTATTTTAATGGGGATTTTAGAAAAACAGAAAAGAATTAAGTTTTAAAAACTGGTCCTTCGAGTCGGATATTGTATTCATATTTACCTGCGGTAAATCATGATGTACGAAATCTGGGTGTGGATATAAGGCATGATGAGGTGGTAGAGGTAATGCTGATGCTGGTCTGGGCGCTGTTCTTCTTCCACCTCGGCCTCGAGTTGCACCACGACCTCGTATTCCACCTCGGCCACGACCATCCTCCCCATTTAGGGAAACTGTGTCTATAAACAGGAGTGTATTTAATACATACATATCGTCACGCCTGTTTCCTATAGGGGTAGGCAGAGACAACAGATTTCCATCTACTACGATCTCGGCATACTTTCCTTGCTTCCTCCACATTCATCACCCTACTCATGCAAGCCCGCCAGTTAAGGATACTTTTGACCTGGCCTTTCCTAAAAACTTCGACAATTGAATCAAAGTATGTTTTCCTTGGTCTGTCCCTACCGACATTTCCATCCACATCAGCAACGTAAATTTCTTTTGGCAGTCGTCTTTCTTCCATCCTCTCTATGTGCTCAAACCGTCTAAGTATCACTTTCTCAACGTTTATCACAACACTATTTATTCCATGTTTTATCTTCATTGTGTATCCTATCTGTTATATCTTCATTCTTCATTCTATCATTCAAAGCTACCCCACACATATTTCTTAATGCTATCATTTCCACCGCATTCAATCTGCTTTCATCACTTTTCTGCCAAAACCAACATTCACTACCGTACATTAGAGTCGAAACAAGAGTCGGAATGTATTTAATATATATTATATTAACTTTGCAAGCATTACAGTTTTGAAAAGCAATGCTCATACTGAATAATATTCTAATGACAAGCAATAAATAACATCGTTTTAGAACTTGATTAAATAGTTAAATAGTGAATACATTTTTTATCTATCTTTAAAAAGTGTTGTTTATATACGACAGAAAAACTCGATAATGATAATTTCATGTCGAATAAACACATGCTGTACCCGTTATGCGTAACCCATAGCACTATAGAAGTGATAAGAGGCCTAAAGTACGGGATATCACGCTTCAGATGAAACGAAAGGAGATAAAGGCGAATTGTTATCGTATCTAACGTATAGAAAACGTACACCACAAGAGTCCATTATTATGTTAAGGTTATTTTTACTAGAATATGAGGAGGGGTTATCACGTCCTGTTGTCTCAATCGTCAACCTCATCAGCAAGGTGATGCGTCCACCAAAGGCATTGCAGATATAGGCGGCGTTGATTGTTTTTCATAAGGCGATACGCTCTCTCGTTTGCCTATCTATCCCATAAATAAATAAACTTGCTCCATATGGCATTGATGGTTGTCGAAACTCACCGTTGTCGGGCCTAGCGGCGTGTGACGGTCCATGTTTCCCCGGTCTCGCTGCCTTTACGTCGATATCCAACGGAACCCATTTGTGCTTCCCAGACTTGCTGCCACCTTTGCCTGCCCCTGCAAAGTAGAAACACAAATAAAGTAATGGACAAATTTATCCACGTGGTTCTGTCATATACTCACTTTTTTTGAATCCAGCGGTAGGAACACTGGCTTCAAAACTTAAATTAAAAACAGTTTCAATAATAAAATAATTGTAAAATTATAGTTTACAGTTAGTTTTTATCATCATCATTATAGGTGTGATAGACAGCTGGAGACGGGTACAGGTCGTGAGTAGAAGTCGGGATTGATTCGAAGATGTTAATGCTGGTAGCCTATTGGCTTTAACAGCTTTATCGTATTCAGGGCCCGCGGGCTGAAAGCCCGCGGGCTATAGAAGTCGGGGAGAATTGCTATATCACTGTGTCCGGCGCATCCACTGTTTGAAGACTGTGATTTTAACTTCGCTTATGCTATCTCAAAGATATCTGAACCTAATCTCAAAATCCCAATCCTAGGTGGTGGCATAACCCACATGCTTGATAGACGGATCAGGATCACACATTGGTTTTAATTACATTCTATTCACTGGTATTTGCTCCCACAGTCCCCTACGACACCCAAGAAATGAAATCCTCTATATTTTGGGACCATCCAATTTTTTTTATAGCCGAGCAGGCAAACGAGCGTCCATCTGGTGGTAAGTGATCATCGCCGCCCATAGCCATCTACATGCCGGAGGCGTCACAGATGTGTTGCCAGCCTTTTGTGAACACATGTGCTCGTCTCTTAAATACCTGTCCCGGTGTCTTATCTACTTGAGAACACCGTGGGTAGTAAGTCATTCTATATTTGCGTTTGCACCAACTGTCGTGGCAGATATCGACACCAAATTGCAGTGGTAGACGGCCTACCACGAAGATTAAGACTCATCTCTCTCTCTCGTCACCCGATGTCGCACTTTACTTACTCCCTTTCCTCTCTTAACGTGTGACGTAATTTATGGATGGCCCCTTTATACTATACAATCTTTCAATTATTGCGTCGTCCGATTAGAACGCTGGTCCCTTAAAAGGTCGCTTTACTTTTCTGTATATACTAAAGTAATAGCTAATACTGAATTATGTATCGTACACAGTTGACATTTCTGAACTGTCTTTATACGCGGATCAGATCATCATTATGTATACACGTAAAAAGCAACTGAAAGTCAAACCTGCTGTCTTATTCTTGTCAGTCTGCTTGTCATGGTGCTTATCATTGTGGCCTTGGTGGTTTTGCGTAGGTTCCACTTTGTTGTGATGTTCCTCGAAAGGCTTTCGCTCTTGGTCCTGAAATATAAGGAAAATGAAATTTACGAATCGATTAAAATTCCAAAAATTATAGCAATATTAAGGAAAAGGGAAGCAAATGAGTAAACGGATCATTGGATATTAACAGCCCACAGCTTGCTCACTTTAACATGGGATTCATTTGGCCTGAACAGCATTTAGGGGACTTCCTCACGCCTTTTGTATCGCTTCCTTTCAATATTTTATAAGTAAATAATAAAAATAAAATTAATATCAGCATTCGCTTATTTAATAAAATCCCTGATGAGACCTCTAGCCATTATGTATATGTTTGATTTTTTCGTTAGGGCCCATCCATAAATTACGTCACATAAATTTTATGTCACACGTGGAGTTGAAGTTTAGATTTTTGGTACTTTAAATTTATACATATGGTGCCATAAAGGCTAAGAAGACTTATTTCTCTCTCGTCACTCGATGTCACATTTTGTGGACCACCTCCCTCCCCTTTACGTGTGACGTAATTTATCGATAGCCTCTTATATGTGGAAATTTAAGGCAAACACGAACGCGATATATGTATTTCGGACAATAACTGTATAATTAGTCAAATTACGTAATTGGTATTTACTATACGTACTAGGGTACATGTAGACGTGGTCCAAAGACAACATTAATTTAATAAATTGTAACCTTTTGCATGCGACAACGTTTCGCCTGGCACGTTTTATACATAAATTAAGTTACGAAAACATTATATTTTAATACATAATTTATACCTTAAAGACTATAATTCTGTAAGATTAACCTCTCTAGTTTACTTTCGTGTAATAATTTATGAAACATTCAGCGAAATATTTAAATATTTATATAAAAAAGCTTATTAAATCTTTTTTTATAGGGCGGTAACATCTGCGCTGGTGTCAATAGTGGTGGTGGGTAGCGTCGATTGCTTTCCATCAGATTCACATCACACCTGAGATTCGTTCTAGACTTATCTGAACATGTAAAGACTATCGCCACACGAAACGGCGTGACGCCCGTCTATCTATCCCGCAGTCACATTTCGAGCGCAAAACAGTTAAATTTTGAACAATATAACATATACATAAATTTCATCTTTTTGCACGCCGTTACATCAAAGTAAAAAAGCGAAAACGTAGTAAACCGCAAAATGAAAACTACCACTAACCACCAGGGCCTTTTAAAAAACCTTTTAAGATATTTAAAAAAAATTGTATCTAATCACTCAAAAATTTCAATGCTGTATAAAATTTTCTATTAATCGTAGTGTTGTGACACTCAGACCATTCGATGCAGTTTTTTTCTGATCCGAATGTCATTTCCAGCGTTTTCACTTTTTTTGCGAGGACATATCTGTGAGCGCAATGTACTTAAAAAGGGTCCTTAAATAGTGTATTCTCTTCACGTATTAACCTATAAGACGAGGAGAGTCGATGAATTGGCAACTAATCTTGGCTAGTCGGAGAGGCAATCTCAGAAGAAGAAGAATAGATGCTTCAGGCGTTTGTTTACATACCGCATTTCCGTTATGATGCGCCGAGTCTGCATCATGAGGGGGTGGCGTGGAATGACACCTCGCGGCTCCCGCCGTCGCTGCACCCAAAGTAGGCCAATCACCGATGTCCGTGAAATCAGAGGCCTGTGAACAATTATTTTTTAAATTAGCTATTTATATAACAAAAATGCTCCTTGAATAAACTGTGAAACAGATCGATATATAAAGGCGATATAAACTCGTATAGTTATAGATGGTAGCAATGCTAGCACAGAAATCTTATATATAACAAATCAACTATAAAACTTGTATGTACCACACCTGTATTTATTGGGTATTAGATTGTATTATAACAAAGATTGACAGTCAAACTTCTAAGATCCGCGAACAAAAATCAGAAAAATAAACACACAATATTATTTATTGTGTCTTTTTTTCTGATTTATGTTCGCGGATTTCTGATTTATGTTCGCGGATCTTAGCAAAGAAAGTTTGACTGTCTATATTTGTTATTGATTTACGCTTGAACGCTTAATCAGTCTCAAATATATTTTTTCAAAAATTATAACTTTTTAATCTGGGCTATCTTGGAAAACGCTAAACTAGTTTTCATGAAATTTTTACAAAGCGTGAAAAGTGCGAGATCTTTCGGGAGTGATTTAGGTAACTTTTTTAATGGAAGTCTTGACTTGCTTACAATAAAACTTTACATGAGAACTTGGTACTTGATACTACATACAATAATATTATGTTAAAAATCATATTCGGTTATAAATATAAAATTATTGTACGGGAAAAATATAGTAAATAGTGGAAAAACTCTTTACGAATCATCAATCTTCGACTGCCGAATAGTAAAAAGCGAAGGCCCATACATTTTGGTCCTTTGATAGCCGCATAGTGAACCAGCGAAGGCCCGTACATTTTGGTCCTTCAAGAGCCGAATAGTGAATCAGCGAATGCCCGTACATTTTGGTCCTTCGAGCCGCACCCGCGCTATGTTGTGTCCAGTCAAGATTGTATTACTACATAATCGAGTAATATCATTGATAACCGTATGAATTATGTATAATTTATAAAATACTTGGATAATATGAATTCATTAAGAAAGATCCGCTTCAATTGTTCAATCCGTTAATATAAAAATTCATTATTATACAGCAGACATTATTCTCGAATGGAACTTAGCGTTGGCAAGTTGGAACCGTGAATAATATTACAGATTTAAAGTATACTGGTCTGAATTAAATATGTAAATTAATTTTACTCAAATATGCGTGGAAAATAAATGCAACACATGATTCGTCTCAGAACAAGGCATGCTTAAGTGTAGGTATAGGATAATTACGACAACGGATCTTCCACGATCTGGAGATCACGATTAATTTGATTTCAATTTTAGTAAATGTGTCTTTATCATGTTGTTACCTTAATGGCTGTTTATTTTTATTTAATAAATTAATAAAAAAGAAAAGCCTGACTAATAAGATAAAAGTATTTTTCTATCTCTTATATATGTTTAAATGTATATCATTATTCTAAACGAATTTTTTACGATGAGCCCAGACTCGGAATAAATACATGTAGACCATACGTATATTTATTCCGATGCCGGAATCAAACCCGCCAACATGGACTCCGTAAGCGGCAGACCCCCCTCTGTGCCAATGAGGTCGAAAGTTGTATCGATTCGATCTAAAATTCGTATGCAAGAACCGAACAAAGTTAACCTCTTAATTGTGCATGACGGATAAATTCGTCCTCGATATTACATATGTTACCGACGAATATATCCGTCGTATAATTACAGAATGCCTAGGAACGTATATATATATATATATATATATATATATATATATATATATATATATATATATATATATATATATATATATATATATATATACATATATATAGTTAAATAGTGTGTTACACTGTATAAATCGAACATATTCGCTTGCGTAAAATATACATATGCTAGCAGACAGAATGCTCTCCATTTTAGCATGCAATTCACTGTACGATATAAGCAACTTAACAAAAAAATATTTCGACATTTTTACACCTGAGCGTCGTTCTCGATCTTCGCCCAGCTCCGCCTCGCCTTCGACTTCCTCCGGGTCGCAACACCGGCCGTCATACTCGAGTCGACGTATGAACAAACACTCGATATCACTAGTGCCACATCACTACACTTTCATTACGGTGGACTTTCAATCCTATACAAAGTCAGTAGGCATTATTATGAGTGTGTTAAGATCATGTTTTTGTATTTAATAACGGATGATAGAGAGATCTATTCTGATGACAGGATGATTGCGTTAGATAAATGTTTTTACCTTTAAACAAGTAATCCTTTGGTAAATTTTTATATCATTTATGGCAGAAACTCACTAACTAGCTAGCTGTCTAAGGTAATTATTAACTTTCCGTCTGATTAATAGAATTGGGCAAAGTAATGGTTGACTCCATTAAGGGGGCCATCCATAATTTACGTCACACAAATTTTATGGTTTCTCGACCGCGTCCTTGCCATAGATGGTCACACTTGTGAAACCCACTCTGTGGGTCCCCTGTACCCTGGTGTGACGTCACATTTTCTAAATTTTATTTTTAGAAGTAATTAAAACAGCAATTGTATAAAATTAAAACTGCGAGCGCGCAATTGCCGGCGACAATGTCACATTCCGTTGATCCCCCGTTAATGTGTGACGTAATTTATGGATGGCCACTAATCATCTTAGCAAATTAATTTCTACAGCTTGAAAATAATTATTTGTCCTAAATAAACGTAACATATTGTTATCAACAACAAACAGCCTTTGACATTCCAGTTGTAGGCATGGCACTCGTCCTGCGCGTGCGCTGCCTATCTTAGTCTTCGCCTTCATCCAGATGAAGTTCTGCACACATCCTTTATCCATCTAACCAGATTGAAAACTAGATTCACGTGGGTTATCCAGTCTAGGCAGGATTAGATTTTTAACCTTAAATAGATTTATTTAATTAGGATAAATAGATCGAATATTCCTTGTTTGCAATTTTTTTGGAAATTTGGAACTTTTCGGTTGTCTTCCGTAGAGTCTACTATACCTGAAGATGCCTCGTGTTGGGGCGAAACACGTGTCGTTTACAAGATGGAAAAGTGATAATGTGTGTTTGGTGTTGTGTATAGTGGTTGGTGGGTGGAGAATTGATGGCCGATTTTCGGTAAGTTTTTGGTTTAAGTTCCAAATAAATCCACCTCATCCAGCACAAAAAAAACACATTATTAATTTTCTGTTATTGTTTTGCTTGTCGCGGATCTTAGCTAAGGAAAACTTTTGACTATCTACATGGAAATAGTAGTTAAGGTTGAGAACCTAATTCTGCCTCCATAAACCATTGACCTCCAACGCTACTCGCAGGGCAAAAAATCCCCTGCAGTAAAAGTAGATATACTCTAATGAAACATCTACAAATATATTAAGCTGTTACAATGACCAGTGTGTGACGACGAATTGTCTCAGCGGCGGGGCTTCTGCCTATGGAGTCAATGATCGCGGGTTTGATCCCCGCATTAGGATAAATATATGTATTGCCTACTAATATTTACTAGTTATCCCGCCAATCGGTATTAGACAAGCGTAGTAGATCAATGTCCATTCGTCCAGAACTGGGTAGGCCCGTGCCCAGTAGTGGGACATATATGGGCTGCAAAAAAACGTGTCCAGTTCCGAACTATTTTTTCAGCCTATGTACGCCGCCGCTACACGGGTGTCCTCTTTTCTGGAGGAAAGGAAATCCACCACGCCTGTCCGATTGGCCTAGTTCTTTACGCCACACACGTTTTTATCCCAATGCGAGAATTGAACCCGCAACCATTGACTCCGGAACGGGTAGCCTCGCAACTGAGCCAATTAGTTCGTCCAAAAACTATTAGTGGCAAATAAGGTAACAGTCAAAGTGGCACAGACCGTACTGACCAGTCGCTTACTTCCTTGAGTTTAAATGTCACCGCGATTTGCATTATAAATGGAAATATTTTAAAAAATCCTATTCATTCATTATGTAGATACTAACAGGTTTCTTTTCCAGATCCGTATACTAGTGTAGCCTTTTTTGTCGAATAATAATTATTCTTAAGGACGTCTGGTGACGTTTACGAATTTAATTTCTCTCTCAATCACAAAATTGATGTAAACGGTGCAAGTGGTAGTTTCGCTTCAGTTTGCTTGTTTTCTACAAACAAGCAAGCTCATGTCGACTGGTGGAAAGCAATCAACGCCGCCGATAGACAGCAGCGCTTCTGAAACACCACAGGCATCGCAGAATACGCATAATATTATTTTTCTGATTTGTGTTCGCGGATCTTAGCAAGGTGAGTTTGACCGTCTATATTTGTAATGGATTTCCGCATAGTAACGCCTGACTCCATCAACAATCGACATATTTGTCAGAAGAGGTCGTAGCTACAGACGGCCACACGAGTAAATTCTAACATCAGAGTACTGTTTCGCAATTTCTATCGACTTGCACAGATTCCACACGAAATAGGCTGCGCTATCGTATGACATGCGCGTAGACAATCGACTTCCCTACTATCGAATAACACTGGTCGGCATATCTGACAATTTCACAATTCAATCGCATGTAATCAATGCTACTCGATGCAATACTTTTGTTTCTTTTTCTTTTATGATAATTAGTTATAAATATTATGCCAGTATTAAATAAAATTCGATAATATTAATATCTTGAAATATACTAGTCAACTTGGCACGTTACCAAAACCTTCTATGGACTTTTGCAGTCCACTTAAAAAGTCACGATACATGTATTTATTTCATATTACTGGAATTATACCGCTTAATCGAACTGTATTATAAAATACGCCACTGCAAAAAATATAACTGACAAGAACATAAGAATATGAAAATTAAATCAAAACACAACGTAACTGATGTAAGTTGACGCGGAGTCTCTCTCGATAAATTCGTTACAGGGTTGTTACCAGAACAAATATCAAACTATGTCTAAATAAAATATATATTCAGCTAAGCAACAATAACTCGGTTGCCAAGGAACGTTTTTACGATCTGTTCGTTGTTAATTCTTATCCTCCATTGGGCTGTTGATGTGGAACATTTTCTAGCACAGGCATTATCAACTAAGTTGGAATGGTTAACTGGTAATTGGTAATTTTGTTTTAAAAAAAAAAAACACTTCTTTTTTATGAGGGAGACCAGCGTCCAGCAGTAGAATGTTATAATTGTATCGATAATTACAAATCCGGCAACAAAAAGCACTTGGTGAGAAACAGTATAGTTTTTCACCAAGTGCTAACTTGAGCTTCTTCTCATGAGCTCGAAAATAATTAAAAACGTTAAGACTTAACTCACGGCTGTCTTCCCATATAGTCTACCATACCTGATGATGCCTCGTGTTGAGGCGAAACGTGTCCTATACATGGTGAAATGTGGAAATAAATCCACTTCTTCCATTAAAACACACAGTATTGTTTTTCTATTTTTGTTTATTTGTCGCGGATTTTGGCTAAGTAAAAATTCTGACTGTCCTTCATAAAGAGTTCACGGATTTTTTTTTGAAAAACTTCAAAAATTTTCCGTACGATCATGAGTGGAACGAGAAGAGAAGATAATGGAGAATTTGAACAATCGCCGAAATAGAAGACGTGGTGGACAAACCAAATGGACGAAATCAAGGCACCACGACTACGACGGCTCGCTCAACTTCTATGAATGAGGGAGGATCGGAGCGTGAAGAGAACATATTTATGCCGAACAAGTGGTCGAAGACCCAGATATCACTAGAGAGACCAAATGGATAGTGACTTGCGTTAATTCCAAGTCGGCAAATGACAAGAATAGCACAGTATAGATAATGATGGAAGACTTTCGATTCGGGGGGGCAAGATCAGCTTCGAGTCACTGAGCCAGTGGAGAAAGTAAGTTCATAAGAGTTTATTTAATAATGCGGTTTAATACAGATTTTTTATCTCTAGTTATTTTGCGATAAGTGGTCCTCATCCACGACCTATTAATAGAGAATAAATTAGACGTTCCAATGTTACTAAAATATTTTTAAGGAAAATTGGTTTTTCAAAAAATGCAAATTTGCATTTAAATTTTCGTTTACACCTTGATAGTTTCTATTATTTAAATTTGTAAATTGCTTCTTAAAAGCTTTAGTGTTTCGCAATATTAACAAAGAGATTAGATGTGTGAAATAAATGGGGTTATAAGATCCTTATTTTTAATGATTTTTTCATATATATGATATTTAAGATATTTATATGGCCCACTGCTAAGCACAGTCATTCCTATATCTGGAGGAATGGTCGTTAAATCGCTTGTCTAAGAAGAATGTTCGCGGCACCCAGACTCGGAATAAATATCTGTAGGCCATAAATATATATATTTTTTTCCTGGTGCGGGGATCGAACACGCGACAACTGTCCCCGAAAGCGGCAGCTTCGCCACTGAACCAATTATGTCAAATACACTGATCCTGAAATCCTGATGTTAAATACATAATCCTTTTTTATTTAAAATTCGCGATACTAAATACATTTTATTTTGTTTCAAAAATGTCGGCAACCCAAGTCAATTATTAAGATAAACCCTGATCAGCACAATCATTGTATAATTATATAAAAATTATATGATACCCCACATTCCTCCTCCCACATCATACTATACCCCCACTACACTCACTACACACCTCACTACACTACACTTTGCATTTTATAATTTTTCTATAACAATCAATATTTCCATTTTTCTGTTCAGTACATGTCATAATGTTTCTAAAAATATTACTAACAGTGCCTTGTTTTAAGTCCTCTTATTGATATAACATTTTCGTACCTTTGTAAATCGACTTCGTTGGCTCGGTCACCTTGAGCGAATGGGCGAGGATCAGAGTGTGAAGAGGGCACATTTGGGTCGACCAAGTGATCGAAGGCCAGTTGGTCAACACAAATATGGCTGGAGAGATCAGGTAGATGCAGACCTGCGCGAACTTCAAGCCAGCAATTGGCAAGAATTAGCGCAGGACAGGGAAAGATGGAGGACTCTCGTTTTGGAGGCCAAGATCCACTTCGGATAACTGAGCCAGCGGAGTAGTAGTAATGTAAATACAATATATAAATGTAATCCTAATCTTTAGCTTTACTCTTCTCTTCTATAAGGTATGTATATATATAAATATTATCATATTAGTAAAATACTATCAATTATCACTGTATTTCTTCCAAAACATATATAGTGAGTTTTTTCTTATAAGTAATTTAAATTGTTTAACGATAAATATGTGTTTAAAAAGTAATGATAGGTAGTTTTAAAGTCGCAATATTAAAATCGATGCAATCCTACCAGTACGTAAAATATAATATTATATAGCTATATATATATGTTCGCCACTGGATGCCGCCCAGCTATATAGAAGCAACATATTGCGCAGGGCGGTAGGCAGAAACTGGATGCGTAAAACCGAAGTGGCTAGATGACGGACCTTAGGAGAGGATAATGAAAAGCAATGAACTGTCTCAGGCTGTTGATGATGAGAAATATATAGAAAGATAGAATAGATCCAGTTAATTCCGGTTCCAACAAGAAAATGTATTCGATTTTTTCAACTATTTATACCTTAAATAAAAAATAATAATAAATAAGAACTCTAGTTGTAATTGCCTGATTGACATTACGAAAATTCACTCACGAAAATTCCGGATAAAGCACATTAAACATTAAATAGTAATTTACAAGTATGTCCTGACAAAATGCCTACAGCGCGTTCGCCACGATTAAAAACAAAATGTATGCGCACACATGCCGAGTAGAAGTCCAAAATGTAGATATAATGATCTGAACACACTGAAATACACACAAACCACTTTTAACTAACACACTGTACATTTGTTCGCCAACTTTTAATCACATATACACGAAAATTTTTATTAAAAACGTTTGATACGTTTTCGTCCGGCACATAACCTCAAAGCGAACGAGCATGCGCGCCAGAGGGGACTCGGCGCCGCGTGGCTACCACGTTGAACGTTTGACTACATTAACCATATTTACAGCATTTTTCGGATCCGATCCGTACTCTGAAAGTGCAATATTCTTGTATTTTTAAATACAATCGTATAGCACAATATATTAAAATAAAACATTACACATGATAGGAACGCCACAAATTTGGGAACTGAAATGAAAATTTATTTTCTAGATACGTTGAAATCACGGTAGACGAAGTGACTAATTCATAAATAGCATTTTTATTAAAAAGTTTAAAAATTATATAGATTAAATAAGTTAAAGATTTGCCCAAAGACTATTTTACTACAGATAAATATTATAAATAGAAAAAATGAAGTCCTTGTTTAATGTCACAAAATAATGGTTGACCTACGCACAACTATCTCGCTCACACACCCACTACCAAGGTCGGTCTCTCGCGCGGTTTGCGAACGTTATTCGGCCTTCGAGTTTTTTAACTCACATTAAGATAGTGAAATATACGACTAATAACAATCTTTCACTTTCGAAAGACATTAAAAAATTAAAAGTCAAGGGCATGTGATATTACATGTACAGATAAGCTTAGATAAAGTTGCTTTTCATATAATTAATTATTTTTTAAATAATTTACATTGAAGCTTGTTGCAATCTAACCATTTAAACATAGATTTCACAATATTACAAAAAGGAATTTATCATTGAAGATAGCAAAAAAATTAAATTATAAATAGCTAATATTATTTTTACAATCACATCTTTATGTTTTAATAAAGTTTTATGGTTTAAGGACTTAGGTATATATATATTAGTAAAACAAAGTACTACATGTGTATATATATTATGCGTTCGAAATAGATTCTCGGCATTTATGATATAAAAAAATTCATAAATTTAAAACAAATTATCTCTTTGTCTCTCGACGACGTCGGCGAAATTTTGTAAAAAGAAAACCAGAATTATATTCGCATTTATTTGAATGTCAATATCAAAATCATTATTAAGTAAAAAAAAAATCCGCATCAGCCGATTCTAATCTCAAAACATCAGCATCCACGCATATACAAACCCATATCACCAACAACCCTATCATGTACCAACATAAAGCTTTGAAATAATTTTGTTCTACACAATAGAATTATTAAATATGTACTTGAAATTCAGATTTCTTTCATTATATTGAAAGATAATCTATTATAATATTTAGAGATAATAGACATCGGGCAACGTATAAAGATTAAAGATCAGTGGATCAGTTTGTGTTTAATACTCGAAACATTATTAAGTCTATGTTAAAATAGATATAAGGTACAGAAATGTATCATACTTCTTATCAAATTTATCATTCGGTTCCAACAGCTACTTGTATTTTTCCGTCTGTATTTGTTATTTTAAAACTGCCTCGAGCTCAACATTTGTTTCGCGCATGAATACGATAATATTAACTGGTTAATCGAACATAATATCTCATTGGGCACGGTATTAGTGTACGAAATGAAATGAAATGTTCACCAATATTCCACGTGAAAAATAATTTAAATTAATGTTAAAATCCAACAGACTATTGGAGGTATAAATATTCGACCGCTTGGCTCAGTAATTTACTGTTTACTAACTATACATTTGTCTTAAAAACAAAAACTAGTTTTCTGAAAACTAAATGTATAAATGCATATGTGTGCTATATATCTACAAGAAACTTAATACTAATTATCTTCTAATCGTATCGAAAAAAATGCTCAATAGAGGAGAATAGGAGATATTTTTCTTGTTGGTTGCGTTGGTCATACATATAAGACATTTAAATACATTCATCTTACTTAGAAATCGCAGTAGCCAAATCCGTGTCTTCCATCGGACTATTGATATGAACCATATATTCGATTTTTGGAAAAATATTACTTGCTTTTAGACAACATATGTATATATTGTATTTGTAGTGAACAAGAACCACCAGCGAACACACGGTTCTTGAAATTGTCAAAGTGAACTTGTTTTTAATTCTTACTTAAGTTACTCGATATTAATTTATGAAAACAATCTAGACATGTATGGAAAAAATCCGATCGAGTGTTGTGAAAATATGGCACCACTTTTCTTATCTTCACAAACATGTCTCTAGCATGAGACAAACAAAAGGTGTAGTAACTGAATGTGATTATATAAAGAGCTTCTTAACATACATTATGAAATGTATGGAAATGTTTCCAAAACGAAATAATTTTTATTTGATAGTTTTATGTAACAAAGCCAGGATACAGCATACATGGGTCTCGCATCAATTTCGACTTCGAAGAATTAGCTAGTTGTATAGATGTTCATAGGCTATGATTGATTACTATCAGGTGACTTGTTTTTTCATAACTAATCCAACCATGTATATCTGACCAAGCAGGGAATTCCTCAGGCATTCCCTCCTTACGTAAGGCAATGATGTAGCTGATGAATACTTTGATGGAATGATGACCTCAACTTCCGAAACTAAACAAAGTTAAATTATTATCTAACTCTTGTTGTAACTTTATAGTTTAAAACCATATAAGTACCTTTAGTACATCCTGGCTGTTTTAAAAAGTAGGTAGAAGACTATTTGATATGCAAATAGTTCGGAAATCTAACTTGGCTAATGAATAGTATTAGATGTCTTACACTTGGGCATATAGAGTCGAATATAGCATGTAAGCAAATCGCGGTACATTTTTCGAAAACTTAGCAAATAATTCCTGTTACCTATCCCTACAACGCTTAAATAATGTTTGAATGGAGAAATATGGTTTCGCCCAGTATCATGATAGACAGAATCAAACCAATGATTACCGACAACAAATGCAACCCCTTCTAAGTTAGTCTATAACCGACTTTTATTAACTTACATTCATTATGATTTCAAAAGGTTGAGTAAAGTTGTTCAAACGCGGATACGGAATATTTAAAAATCTAGTAGCGTTATCATCACTTTTTAATTTTTTTGCTTGCCGTCAGGCGACATGCTTACTCGTTTGCCCTCCTATCACATAAAAAAAATCACTAAAATTCTTAATATCCACTTTAGGAAAATTTACAATAAATAAATAAGTTGACTTCTTCTTAATCAATATAATTTTGTCTGTGTACTAATAAATTATGAAATTTCACTAATAATTAAGTATATATACAAACATACAAATATTTTTAATACAAATATAAAACGTTTAATTA
This sequence comes from Baronia brevicornis, assembly GCA_031353405.1. NCBI lineage: Eukaryota > Metazoa > Arthropoda > Insecta > Lepidoptera > Papilionidae > Baronia > Baronia brevicornis. The sequence goes on along the minus strand of JASFAT010003129.1, from coordinate 11,269 downwards.
ATAAATTTCGACAGATGTTATATTATAATAGTGAGTATTAATCGAGAATGACGTGTCCAACTCATGACTCGTAGTAGGAGACGTGCTACTTGTATTAAAAACAGCATTATTACGGTGGCCCCACGCTGCGTGGTATGACAAAGCGTTTTATGTTGACTTGTATGATCTATGATTATTTATGGGAGACACTAAAATCTATAACTTGCGAATAAATTACGACCATATTGACGCTAACCAAGGGGAGCAAGCTTGCTTTGAATCAGTCTTTCTCAAAGTGGGCGATAACGCGTTGTGAGGGCTGAAGTTCTTCAGGGGGCGGGCAAAGGGGCCAAAGAAAATTGGAGGGGGGGAGGCGGTGCTGAAGCTGTTTAGCGGGGCGATGGCTTATTCCAAATATTTTAAAATTTAACACATCCGCTATGTATAAATACTATAGATGTAAAATATATAAAAAGATTTTTTTACTTATAATAATCACCTTTTTATTAGATTAACACTGGCGTGTAACACCGATAGCTAATCCGGTCCCATGAGACAGGCGAGAATGTACCATCGGGAACATCCCGGTGTTGGTACACCCCGTCGCGAACGTGTTAAACCAATATCAAAATCTACCAACTACAACATGACAAGTGGACAGTCAGTCAGTAAAGGTTTTGACTGTCCACATAGTAATAGATTTCCGCAAAGTAATGCCTGACTCCATTAATCATCCTAACATTACAAGTATTAGGTACGTATTACTTTATAGCTTACTTATTAAAAATAATTATGGCAAAATTTTCATAGGCGTTCACCATAGGGTGACACGCTTGATAACTCCCTGTTACGATCGAGTTATCTCCATGAGACGATTATTTGTCACCCCCCCCCCCGCGCGCACATCGCAACGACTCGTCGCGGGACGCAACGGATCGCCGCTCCTTGCGGTTCTTTAAGCTCTTGTTAAAAGGAACGCTTATTACGTTGAATTAAATCGTTGAAGCTTTGCTCGTTAGTACCGCTTTCGCATCAACGTGACAACTTAAGTTAGCAGTTTATTCTTTCATAAAAAAAAAATAGAATATGAAACGAACTTCGGTGCATCACATTTACCAGTGATAGCAAATAGTCCAATAATGTCCGAACAATTATTTAGTCATATAACACAGGTAATCTTGAAGCGTGAGTACATTTTAGCGCGCCAAGGTCACCAGTATCTGCCGCACTGTGTTATTATGTCAGACTTATCAACCGCGTACACGATAATTTCGCTATGAATAGATTGTAAAACGTTAGGTAATCATATTTGAGGTTAGGATATCATAAGATTGTATACTACTTTCCTTTCTTGGCACATGACTTCTGTCCGATTTAATTTTAACTCAGACGATGACTTTTTCGGCCGAGTGAGGAAGCGGGACGAAATAGTAAGAACTTATAAAAAGGGATAAAAGAGAAATTGTAAAGAAATTTTTACTTTTACTAATTATGTTTTAGTTTTGCTCTTGCTATGGCTTTTTGCTTTTTTTGCTCTTAACACATTGAAGACGGTATGCGCTGAAAAGCGTCAAGCCTAAATTCCCGCACATTTTTTATTATTGTCACTACAACTATCATTTTTTTCATGTATTTACGTTGTCTTTACTTGCAATTACACAATATTGCACCAGATTCCCAAAAACGTGAATTTCCGTCATCCGTCGCCAACAGTTGAAAAATCAAAGACGGGAATTCCCGTCTCCCGTCTTCAGTGTGTTAAGAAATATACATTAACCTACTACACTCGTTCAAGGTGAATTAGCAGGGCATCCAGACTCTATGGACGACGCTGTTTTCAAGAGACACACTGTCAAATCTCTATGAGAGAGACGCTGACTAATTTTCGCCAAACGCGTCACGCTTGCTCACTTGCCTTTCTGAATCATAAAAAAAAATCAAACCGCCTTGGATAAGCGTGGTAAATAAATGTATATATAATTTTTCAAAATCTGGAGGCTCGTTTTTTTATGGGATAGGAACGAGCAGGCGTGTCACCTGATCGAAAGCAATCAACGCCACCCATAAACTTCCAAAGGGCCATAGGCAGTGCGAAAGCGTTGCCGACCTTTTAGGAAAGTGTCATTATGTGAGTAGGAGTGGGAGGGGGAGGGGTAGAGGGAGGGTGGAAGGTGTTGGGCCTCCGGGACTCGGCCGCGCACTGCACGAAGCGCGGTAGGTAAGCTACCACTCAGACGCCGGATTTCTGCGGGACAGTGGTACTTCCCCGGGCGAGCCGGCCCATTCATTCTACAGACAAATATTGTGCCATTCTTGACAAAGTATTCGTCTGCAGCGTGACTTTATTACATTGGAACATATATTATGGACTGAAAATATATATATATATATATATATATATATATATATATATATATATATATATATATATATATATATATATATACAGACTACACAACGCAGAGAATGGCAGCGTTTCCGCGTGCCGTTAAGGTCGATTTTACAATGTAATGTGTATCGATTAAATAGTGGAGACACAAATACGTATTGAACAACGCACGACGACACACCGTGCGCTGTGTTTGTATTTTAAAGTTCACATTGTTATAATTTAAAGCAGGGGTGGCCAACTTGATGTGACCCAAGGTCTTGTTTTATTTTTTCTATTTTATAGAAGAGTAGGCTAACGATTATTCGGGTCACCTGGTGGTAAACGATCACCGGTGCCCATAGACATCCGCAAAGCCGGAGGCGTCTGATGCGTTGCCAGCGTTTTGTTAACACATGCGATCGTCTCTTGAATGCTCCTACATCGTATTTAAGTGGGAACACCGCAAACTTCGAACTGCGACTAAATCGCACGGTGGTGGAAAATCTAAACACGTGGTTTCGCTTCTAACCTAAACAAGTAGAAATATTGCCTCTTTATATAAATAAAAAAACTAGTAATAATTCGATTATTTCGTCGTTATGGCGAGTTAAACTAATAGCTTCATTACGGACCTCACCAAACAGGTTGCTGCTACGTGTGTGTCTGGCTGTTTATTATTCACCGAATCTCACTTTTTATTTTACACCCGCTTTAATAGCCGGAAGTGACGGCTGGAGCATAGATATGAAAGTGCCTAGCTTTTGTTACGCAGTAATTCAAAAAGTATTTTTGTTAGTGTATACGGAAACGTTTTTCGAATGAACAATTGCAAAACTGTTGTTGATTTTGTGCAATAATATTGAAATCTCAATAACTGTGACATTTATAAGTCGGCATGTGTTGAGGTGGCTTTAGAATATTAACCTATGGACTGTACTGTACGACCGAGGTCCAAAGACATTTTATTTATTTAATACTCCGAACCCGAGAATTATTTTCTATCTTATGGAAAGTAAACGAGCAGACGTGTCACCTGATGGAGAGCAATCAAACACTGCCCACAGACATCCCCGCAGCACCACATATTATTAATTAGTTATAAATATATTTGTGGAAGAAAACACATTTACTAACCACGCTTGTCGATGGCGGTTTGACGATATTTTTGTATTTTGTATGTCTCACAATGGTCGAGCCACGCAGCAGACGATTACTATGTCAATAATGGCATATAATTTGTCTGTAGCATGAATTGGCCGGCTCGCTTTCATAAGCATCGCCGGCCTTTTGGGCGAGAAATTTGTAGGTATTTTTTTAAATATTCCAAAAGGTAGTGGTGCATGGAACGAAGTTCCAGGAACAACGCATCGTACTATATCGCCATCATACAGCCAGATGGTAACTAAATGTTAAATTCACATTATTCCGTGCCTATTGTACATCTATCTACACGTGCGGTTTATGGGTTTTCTATACTTAAAAAACCTGCAATGCCCTTCGTGTTTAATATAACAACGTTTTCAGGGTGTTATCTATATATTTATGTGTCTATGTGTGTGTATATGTATATATAATTATATATATAATTGGTTTGCGTTAGGTCGGGAACGATCGCGTGGGTGAAATGTCTGTAGTTCTGGCGTTCTCTATATTCTAGACGTCGTGTGAGCATTTTAAAAATAGACTGTTTCTATTGAGGTTGATTGTGTATTAGCTTTTATTAACTAATCTATAGATGATTAATTGGTTTAGTGGTAGAGTTTCCCGCCCATAGAGTAATTGATGGCGAGTTGGTTCTCCGCATCGGAATAAATATATTTATGGCCTACAGATATTTATTTCGTACGGCGACGTAGTTCGCCACCCATCACGTTCTGATTCTCACGATGGAGAAAAGCGACCAATGGAGAGCCGTTTCGCTGCGATGAATGGTATCGGATGGAGCTCTGTGGTCTCTGCTAACCCCTATCCCCCATAGGCGCGAATATATAAAATAAAAAAAATATTCTTATTAACATTAATATTTTTGGTTATCATTATTTTAATGTTCTTAATTAATGTTTCTCTTTTTTCTTTTTTGATACATAGTAAGCCTTCCTTGTTCATAATTTTCATTTTCTTATTTTATTAGTTAGTTAAAAAACCAGTAAAGATAAACGATGTTAAGTCAAAACTCCAGTTCATGAGCATATGCATGTAGATGTAATATTAACATTTTGCCGGCCGCTGTCACGTATACGTGACTTTTTTTGCCAACCGTTATCGGCCGCGTGACTTTTTTTTCTCCAGCGGAGATGCTTAATTTCCATGTTTTTGTAGGAAGACGGATTGTTGCAGACGAATATTTAACGATCAGGGAACCGTAGTTTCAACCGTTTTCCCCTCCCAAATTAGCAGATTGTGTTTTCTTGAAATCTTCAACTAGCTCGGTCGCGTCGAAGCGGGTGCTTACTGAAATTTTTTAAAAACCCGCGAAGAGCTTGTAATATCTGCACTTCTGCAAAGAAAAGAAGTTCAACCGCATATATGTATGTGTTCTTCGTGTAAAATTCCGTCTACATGCAGGAAAATGTTTTGAAATTTATCACACAAGAAGAGAATATGGATCCTAAGTGTTAAATTGTTTCAATAAAATGTTACTGATTCTCACGAGGGCGAAAAGCGACCAATGACGAGCCGTTTCGCTGCGATGAATGGCAGCGGATAGAGCTCTGTGGTCTCTGCCAACCCCTGCGGGGGATAGACGTGAATATGTCTGTGTAATAAAATGTTATAAGTAATAATTTAAAAATATAAGATTATACAGTAAAAATGGTGTAACAGTTACTTTAATACCTCCTTTAATAATAATTAAATTGCAACTACTTATGTTAAGAACGATTGCATAAATACCACCGTTGGAGAGCAGTAGAATTTGCATGAATTCCGCCGGCGGCAAGCGCAATCATTAATCCGGAAATGTGCGGCAGGCAAAGTGTTAAAATGTTTAATATAACATATTCATGTTTTTAAAAATAAGACACATGACAAATGTTTATGTCGAAAATGTATTCGCCATATAACTTTTACGGCGGCCTAATCGGTGCAGTGTTGAAACCGTCGCCTTCGGAGTTGGTCTTTGGGTCGGGGCTCGTTTCCCGCATCGAGATATATGTATGTATGCGATCTACAAGTATTTATTCAGTCAGTTCAGGCACCATAAACACCATTCAAAATTTCAGCGGCTTGCATTTTCGCCTTTATCAAAGAAAAAATGTAAAATGTACCGAATTTCTCTTTGTTGACTTCCACTGTTAACACCCTGTAACTCACAACTGAACGGGACAAACAAAAAACAGCAAAATATTTTTTTTGGTGTGAAATGTCACTTGGACAACGAGCACAAACTTGAAATTGTTAGATCGATACTTTACGAGATATCGATAACTACAGCCATCTACCGAGAAAATAATGGATTTCTTTTTTCCCAACCCAATATTATTGTATAAGCGGCATGCGTATCCTGGGATTATAATGTGCTATATTATAAGTCTGAAGACAAGTCTTCAATCAGTGCGTCCTGCCCGTACTCTCTTACGGTGCCGAAACATGGACACTGACAGTCCGTCTCCTTGACAAGCTCAAAGTCGCTCAGAGGGCTATGGAGAGAGCTATGCTCGGAGTTTCTCTGGTGGATAGAATTCGAAATGAAGAAATTCGCCGGAAAACCAGAGTCACCGACATAGCTCTTCAAGTTAGCAGACTAAAGTGGCAATGGGCTGGACACGTTTGTCGGAGAACCGACAATCTTTGGAGTAGACAGACGACTGCTGGAGTGGAGATCGCGACTCGGCAAACGTAGTATGGGATGCCCCCTGCTAGATGGAGCGACGATCTGCGCATGGCGGCTGCCAGAGTCTAAATGCGTGTAGCCGAAGATCGGGCTAGATGATGCGCCTAGAGCGAGGCCTATGTCCAGCAGTCGACTGCCGCGGGCTGATATTGGTTTTGATATTATATGTGACTGTCTAAATCCGAATTGCTCGAGGACGAACCGGTCTTGAAGATAGCTCATCAGGCGATCGTAGGGCGGCGTTTGTTGCTTATCAGACGATTTGCTTGCTCGTTTGCCTCCCTAGCCCATAAACCCCCCCCATGCCCCCACCAAAATGCGTGCTGTTTAGATCATAATGACTGATTAACTGACATATAAACTCAATCCATTCGATCTAGCGCAGTGGTTTTGAAACTTCAAGTGATGAGGTACCATCTGATAAATATTTAAAATCATTTGACAAATTTGCTCGATACAATCAGTATTAACAAGTGGTTATTAATTATTGAAACAGAACGCGCACACCTAACACTAAATTAGTAATATTTCGCAATATTCATATGTAGTATGATAATTTAAGAAAATGTTACCGGGCGAGTTGTGTATGTGGAAACATGGAACCGGTATGTGATTTGGGTTAGCCGACTCTACGAAGTTATTTGAGGGTACAAACAAAATATGGGCTGAAGAAATCGTTAGCAAAGTATATAATTTGGTGGTGGCCAAACTTTTTTTGTCCATGGGTGCGGTGTCAAGGGCTGTTTTGAGACAATATTTTTAATATTATTAAAATTTTTGTTAACTATATCAAGTAAACTTACAGTGTATATATATAATAAAATATGGTTAACATATGACATCTAACCCATAACCTTAGACAATAGGCGTAATCCTACTTCCTACTATTACAAATGCGAAATTTTGTGAGTATGTATGTTTGTTACTCTTTCATGAAAAAACTACTGGACGGATTTGGATGAACCTTTACAGTAATATAGGTTATACATCGGAATAACATATAGGCTACAATATGTAATGATTTTATGTAATTTTGGTCGTAATATAATGATACATGTCAATTAAGTCGGAAAAAAATCTGGCATCTGAGAGCTATCTTGGCGTACGCTGCCTTAACCACTGGAGTTACACAAAGATGATGTACCGTAGGATTGTTTGTCTTGAATAGTTCTAAATAAAAGTCCGCGACAGCATATTATGTGACCTACGCCTCTATCACTTGTACAAAAAGAATGTACAATGTTTATAGTTTTCATCATAAAACACACACACACACACACACATACACAAGCAGACTCATGCACATGCACACATACATAAATACACGCAAAAACACACTAGCTAGATTCTGCAACATATACACAACCCAATGATTGACTAGTAGAGGATACCCCCTCTCCAAGTACACCTCTGTATCACATTTTGTACAAAAAAAATATATGAAATTCTGAATGAATTTTGTAATATGTGAGCTCTATCTGATTAGTTATCGAATTATGTATGTATAAATTCAAATAACATCATCGATCAAGCGTGACTTAAATACCAATGTTGTAAAATAGCGATAATTATTTGAGATTTTGCAGTGAAATATTTTATTAAGGTGATTGTATCACATTGTCTGATAGAAATCGTTTCCACGTGTGTGAGAGAGAAAATAGCGTGAAGGCAATACTAATAGACGCCGAACTTGCACACTCCGAGGAGGCAGTCAAGACCGGACGTCGTCCACTGGACCGAAATTCAGGTAATGGGCTAAGCCGATCCGAAGTGTGATACCAGCACCTTAATCGCATCGTAGCGAAGCCCCTGTTCGTAAATCAATTATTAAATTGCCACTGGTCAATGATCATAACAATAGGGCATAATGTGTTAAGAAAATATAAAGGAATACAAATATTATATAATAAAAGAAAATGAATAGAAATAAAAAAATATTTACACATCCTTATATAATAAACCTATTATAAATATAATATATATATTTTTACACCTGTGTATGTGTTACCAAAAGGCAAGCAACGCATTTGGGACGTGTTGTCATCATGGGTTGCGGTAATCACTCATCATCAGGTGACTCGCATGTACGTTTGCCTGCTCTGCTATGTAAACAAGTAATATATATATATATATATATATATATATATATATATATATATATATATATATATATATATATATATATATATATATATATATATATATATATATATATATATATATATATATATATGTATATATATATATATATATATATATATATATATATATATATATATATATATACATACATATCGCCACGCCTGTCTCCGTAAGGGTAGGCAGAGACCACAGATCTCCATCTGCTACGATCTCGGCATACTTCCCTTGCTTCCTCCACACTCATTATTCTCCTCATGCAAGCCCGCTGGTTGAGGGTACTCTTGACCTGGCCTTTCTTAAAAAGTTCAGCAATCTGGTCAAGGTACGTTTTTCATGGTCTTCCTCTTCCGGCCCTTCCATCCACATTCGCAAGGTAAATTTCTTTTGCCAGTCGTCTTTCATCCATCCTCTCTATATGTCCAAACCATCTAAGCATCCCCTTTTCTACTTTTGTCACAACACCTTCTTTTATATATATATATATATATATATATATATATATATATATATATATATATATATATATATATATATATATATATATGCGATATAATTATCAATAAAGATATATATAATTTTATTCTGCCATATAAAACTAAAATTAATTAATTATATTTAATTAGTGAATTAATATTAATGAAATTAACGAGCACGATGATATTAACATCAAGTGTTATCCACTTCCAGTTTAGAAAAATGTATTTGAATTTGAGTGGAAGAGTGAAAAGTATTTTATTAAAGATTGAAAATTTGATACTAATAATAAATAATCAAAGGACTAGACACAGCCTGTACCTGAATTGAAACCAATCCAAAATAGATGAGTAAAATTAAAAAGTTCTTAAAACAATATAAAAAATTAGATTTACAAATAAAATAATAACACAGGCGTGAATGATGATATTATTGTTAGAAGATATGGAATGAGTAAAACCAAAATAAAACTTATACAGAAGTAATAAACTCTTCTTATATGGGTTCGAAACCAGAACCATTAAAGCAGCTAATAAAAAACTTATCATACATAAGATATGTGGGTTTCCAGACGCATGTTGCTAGTGCCTTGGAATATAAGTCGTACAAATGAGTTCATCGTCAGAGAAATGGGTATTCGTGAAAGACATTTCTTGGTCAGATTTTGGCCACATAATTAAGAAGGAGTCTAAAAATCTAGAACGCAACAGCATTTTACGGAGGTCACATATGTCGGTCGAATCATTGACACGAAAATAGAAGGTTGGGTGGAAAGTACAGGACCTCGTAGCCGAAGGCCCAATCGATTGACAGATCAAATGTGATGTCTATGCCGGAAGCTGTGGTGAGGGACGACTGAAATCAAGCAATTTACACCAAGATAGTGCCACCTAACATTGCAGATCACGATTTTTAAGATTAAAGGAACGAATGAGAAGAAGAGAACTATGATATTTTTATTCAAACACTTTTATTAGAAGAAATTAATACAAGTATGTAGAAAAAAATATTTGAATTTTAGCAGTTACGTGGCACTTTTTAAGAACAACAAAAACATAGAATTTTATTAAAAAAAAAAAGAGAAGCATCATAATACGCCTGGACAATAGTGTAACTTTGACGATAGCTCGGTCTCTACTGTATGCTCACAGACACATGTAAGTGACCCTGTATAGATCTAATGGATGGAGCGTAACCTGAATCGAGACGACTTTTCGACGGTGTACGATTTTACTCCCATACCCCGCGATAAGATGTTTCACATCAAAAAATTAAATAAAAAAAGAATGTATAATATCACCATAAAAACTGATGATTACTGCACAAAAAAGTGTAATGAGCGAGACGGAAACATATCACGCCTGAAATGTGTTTCAATATACTTTAGAACATACACCAAGGACATAAGATTGAAAACCGTTCATACTTAGTTTGAAATAGCTATTGAAATTGCTACACTTAATTATGCCGATATCAGTCAAAGATGAATTTTAATAAGGCAAACTCTGTCCTTATCGGGCACACGAGTAAAGTATATATCTGGCTTTGTCGCGCACGAGACATGATTAGCCATGCAAACTTGTATCAGGTGCGCGTTGGTATTTCAAGCAACAACTTGGTAAATGTGGCAACTATCGACCAAGGCGATGTAAACGATAAGGCGTATCGACAATTGTTGAAAATATATGTAAATATTTTTCCCTCTATTGTGTGGTTTCCACCAAGAGTTTTTCAATTCCTACTATTAGTTCAAACTCTCCCTATATAACAAATTTTCAATCGTTAATAAAATACTTTGTATTTATCCACTCAAGTTTAATTACATTTTGTTTAAACTCGTAGTGGATGACACTTGATGTTAATACAGTTTTTTAAAATATTAATTCTTTCATTAAATTTAATTAATTAATTGTAGTTTTATAGATAAGGAAAAGAATAAATTATGATAATTAATTGTTCACTAAAATGAAATATTTCTTTGTTGACATTAGTAAGAACAAACATTATTTGTTTCTTATTAAATTATTATTTGTTTATTTGAATGTTATAATTTTAGTCTTTGTTAATTGGAGCCAGTCTAAGTCATAAATTTTTATTTTATATGTATATTGTTTCTTTGTCTGTACTGATTTGTGTATTTACGAATAGTTTTTCTATCTTTAATTCTAATTTTCATTACAGTACTACATACCCCTGCTAGACATAGGCCACCCTTATACCCCATAGGCTATTGGTCACGTCAAGTCGCTGATATTCTCCGAGAGCGTCGTTCATACGGTTAGCCGCAGAGTTCTGAAGGCCCGACACCCTCCCCCTTCCATAATGACGCTTTCCTTAAAGGTCGGCAACGCTTCCCCACTGCCCATGGCGCTGCGGATGTTTATGGGCGTCGTTGAATGCTTTCCATCGGATGACATGCCTGCTCGTTTGCCTTTCTATCCCATAAAAGAAAAAAATACCACTATTAAAAA
>JASFAT010000146.1:0-27422 GCA_031353405.1 Baronia brevicornis | reverse complement strand
ATTCAATTAAATTAAAACTTAGGTACCTTTAGTACGTACTAACTTATTATATATAAACCAGATGCAAACTGTTAAATGTAAAATTGAGTTAAATGAAAGAAACTATGCATTATATTTTATATGTAAAGGAAATTTTAAACCTTTATAATCTTTGAATAACATTACTTTTATTATATTGTGTCATTGTCTGTCTGTCATGACAGTCTCATTCAACCGCTTTCAGGTCTATACTCAAATGCAATTAATAATAGCTATTTGTTATAATTTATCTTTAACCGAGCCTTGAAATTGTTGAGTAAACTCATTTTAGTATTTTTATTTATCAAAAATCGTAATGGAAATTTCCATGTATATCTGAAATGGAAAGTGTTCTAATGAATTAAAAAGAGATGGTAAAAGTTTTCATTCAAGGCTTATTACTCGTAATATCATGTAGTCGACTTTTTTTTAATAACCTTGTTTTTCTTGCCAATTGTTTTTCGCACACAAACTATTTCTTAAGTTATAGTTATATATTCTATACAAAATGACCATTCAACATTCAATATATGCAATATTTTTCCAAAGTATGTAAACATATCCAAATTATACCTACTTTCCCTTGTATTCTCAAATAGCATTTAGTTCGTAATGATGGTTTATTTTAATTACCATGGAGGTAAAATTGAAGATAGAAAAAAAGAAGATTAAAAAGAATATTTATACAGTAATAAACGAAAGAGCTAGAGACATATCGAGAAGTTAACTTTGGCTTTAAAACAATAGAAATTACAACGATGACAAGTGCTACTCAGTTAATTTATGGGTGGATGGGTGTGAACATGAAATGCACTCATGATAATAAATTTAAACCCCTGCAGACATTCGAACTTGTAACCATAATGTGTCTTATCCAGCTCGTAGCTAATGAGGTACATCCGTTATGTAATCAAGCAGCCGTCTCACAACAATAATTCACATCATAAAATATAAAGTTCCATTATACATATATGAAGCTTATGACAAACACATGTGTATGTATTTATGTGTCATATATAAATATGACGCAAGACGTTAAATTTTAATGTTTTGTTTGCGTTCCTAACATAAAACATGAGTAATAATTCAGAATTGATATTTTTTAAAACACTTTTCAATGTTGTATTACAGCTTTATATAGTCAATTTAATGTATAAGAACAAATATTATGATTCATTTTTAATGTCATTAATGCTCTACCATCAATGTAGCAATCAAGTAAATAAAAAATAAATTATCGTTGACATATCGATATTCATGACTCCAAAAAATTTTTTTCTCAAAAAATAAAACTTGATGGCCGATTGGCTCAGTGTCGGGGCCCTCCGCCTGCGGAGTCAATGGTCGCGGGTTCGATTCCCGCATCGGAATAAATATTTATATGGATTTATAAATGTTTATTCCGCGTCTGGTAACCCCCCAATCCGCATTTCCTTTCCTGCCCCTTCCTTTCTTCTCTATCCTTTCCCTTCCTCTCCGCCAATCCACGGTCTGCCGTGCCAATGGATGCGTGGCTAGGGGCGAGCCTAGCCGAAAGCGTGCCGATCGTCCCGGGGTCGGGCTCCCCCGGGGACTATGGTGCCTTACCTCAGCATGCAGGGCTCTGCTGGGGCTGACCTCCATCCTCCCTTGCGGCTCGTGGGATTCACTAAGACGAATTTAATATACCTAATTTGTCGAAAAATGACGGCGACGTGGTTCGCCACCCGTCACGTCCTGATTCTCACGAGGGCGAAAAGCGACCAATGACGAGCCGTTTCGCTGCGGTAAATGGCAGCGGATGTAGCTCTGTGGTCTCTGCCAACCCCTGCGGGGATAGGCGTGAATATATAAAAAAAAATAAAAAATAAAACTTGATGCCATTTAACAGATAATATTAAAGCGTATACGATAATATACTTCGTATTTACCTCTTTTTACACCTGAAGTGACGACCAATTGGCTCAGTGGCGAGGCCCGCGGAATCAATGGTCACGGGTTCAATCCCCACATCGGAATAAATATATGTATGGATTACAAATATTTATTTAGAGACTGGTAACCCCGCCAATCCGCATTGGACAAGCGTGGTCTGTTAACGTCCGTTTCTCCAGAAATGGAGAGGCCCGTGCTTAGCAGTGGGACATATATGGGCTGGTAAAAAAAAAATACCTGAAGTAAAAATGGTTTTATAAAAAAATTGGTTTTATAAAGAAAATCCATTTTTTGTTGTTCCTATAAAATTATAGTCATATCGACTTACGAATAAGTAAAATGAATTAAAAATAGTTGTTACTTTTGACAAGTAACTTTTAATAATTTTAATAATATAAAATTGCATTATTTAAATTTTGCAAAATCTTTGCTTAAGTAAAATAAACAGAAAATAGAATGAACTGACCTTGCTTTAAAGAAAATCAAATATTTAAAGAAATTTTAATTTAATCGCTTTAAAGAAAAGTAAATATCAGTGATAAATTTATTATACCTATAGTATATTAGTATACTATTGTACAAACTACACTACACATATTTATCAAATAAATAAACATAAAATTAATACATAATATAATAAAACAATACTATAAATTTCAGTACTTTAATCCTTACTTTAGACTCGTGTGCGTGTTGGACTATGGAAACTAATATTACTTTTCTATTAGGTACTTTCTCGTTAATTTTTAAACATAAAGTTAAATCTCTACCAACAAAACGGTTGTTTGATAAATATAACATACTAACTTTTTTGATTGTTCCTGAAAGGGTATATTAATTGATTTGCCAAAAACTTCTCTATAGCTATGGAACATCACAAGTAAATGCGTAATGGCTCAACACGCTTAGTTTATATATCAACATATAAACTTTAATCTCACCTCACAAATAAAATTATATTGTTTGTATGGCGTACGGCCTATTCCATTTATTTTGTGGTGGTAGAGCCACGCTGCAGACGAATACTTTGTCAAGAATGGCATAATATTTGTCTGTAGCATAAATGGGCCGGCTCGCCCAGCGAAGTACCACACTTCCGCAGAAAACTAGCGTCTGAGTGGTAGCTTAACTACCGTGCTTCGTACGGTGAGCGACTGAGTTCCGGAGGCCCAATACCCTCCCTCACCCCTCCTCCTTCCACTCCCACTTCCATAATGACACTTTCTTTAAAGGTTGGCAATGCTTCCGCACTACCTATGGCACTGCGGATGTGTATGGGCGGCGTTGATTGCTTTCCACCAGATGTCCCAAAAAAATTTCCTTTTAGCAAAAAAAGATATACACTTCATATAAAATTATTAAAAGAGTGGTAAACAGTCAAACCTTCATTATATGCGTTGTATTGTGGATCACAAGTACCCGCTTTGCTTATCATACTAAGTCCTGAATTACTCAGGAAAATCCTGTCTCGACCTATAAGTGGTTTATGATTCAGTTACAGTCAGGACGTGTTTGTAACACAATCAAATTGTTTAGTATAAATATAATATAATTAGCGCGCTATATACCTACAGTAATCGATATATTTTTTTGTGCAATACAGAATTATAATAAGGTAAATAAATATATTTTTTTACGAATTCATATATTTCAAAATACATTTCAATTTGTTTATTTAATATGGGAAAAATATTTTACTTAAATACCATGTTTTGATTATTATTTCAAATACGTTGTAATAAGGAATTTATACTAATGACAAACTTAAATTGTAGTCTTTTTTATATATCTCCTGTTATTGCAGTTTTGAATTGTTGCTTAGTTCGGAGTTGGATATCTTATAATACATTCGATAAATTGGAATGTCAATTCCCATGGTGTTAAAATTTTAACATTACTTTGAAAAATCAACTGTTTTTTGTTCTATTTTTGTTTTATTTTTTATGTAACATTATGTAATCTATGAAAATAAATAAAAACATAAATTATTTTCTAACTCAAATCCTAGAATAATTCAAATTTTCGTTCAAAGACCAAAGACTAAGCGCAATATTGACGAAAATTTTTGTAGTTAACGATTTTTTTTTTTGCAGAAGCATCCAAAATGAAATATGGTACATGGGCCATGGTTGCATTGTATAACGCTGTATCATTTGTATGTGCGAAGCCTTGGTGTAGCTTCGACGATTATATGACAGACTTGTTAGTATGTATCTATGATGATACAGACTATTCGCTCCAAAGGGGCCTGGTATCTGATAATGAAACTACTTTTGGCGTAGTATTACACAACTGCAGTATATCAAGTGCGGCTATTGATTCTTTTTACGGGCTACCTTCCTTGCAATGGTTAGATTTGACTTACAACAAAATTCGCATTTTAAAATTGGGAGTTTTTGATGAACTAGCGTCGCTGACATATTTAAGCTTGGCCTTTAATTTGCTGACGACACTGCCCGTCGGATTATTGGACCACAACCCGGAATTGAATAACCTCAATTTATCGGGAAATTTTTTGACAAACGTCCCAGTCGATACTTTCAGAGGAAATAAGTTATTAAAATTAGATTTGTCCGAGAACAGGATAACGTATCTAAAAGATAATTTTTGCGGGGAATTAAACAGCCTGGGAAATACTTTGACATATTTCTTCTTTCATTTAAATCCATGGCAGTGCGCTTGTCTGAATGAGTTGTTACGAGAAGTGAAAGGAATGAATATATTTTATGATAATATTAAATATGATGGTAAAACTCCAATTTGTGTCACGAAGAAAGAATTCACCTGTAAGAGACAAGCACACGAACATGAAGTTTACTTAAACATGTACAACGACCTTTTTTGAATATAATTCTGTATTTTAATTTCATATTTTTTTAAAATTATTTGCCATTTTTTTTACATTAATAAATCATCCAATAAGACGTCTGCAAAAAGTCACTGAAAAATTATAACTTTGATAATCATTGCGTTTTTTTTATTGTATTTTAAATTCATTGTAAATAGTATTAGTATTTTAACAGATATTTATTAAAGCTATACCTTTACAGGGGTTAACTTAATTTTCTTAAACGTGGTTTCTTTAATGTTACTAAAATCATTAGACACTACTAATGGGACCATAATTGAAAAATTCAAATAAATTAAAACTTAGGTACCTTTTGTACGTACTTACTTATTATATACAGGTGTCCCAGAACTCAACGTCAAGCCGAAACGGAGTGACAGGATTGATTGTAACCATCATGAGAAAAATCAGAAAAAAGATCTATCTGAAGATCGTAAAATTAAGAACCTACCAAGAGCTTGAATAAAAAACATTTTAACAGAGTAAAATGAGTTAGCAAAAATCGGGTTACTTGAGGTTTTTATTTTTTTACTCATTTTTTTTTAGTATGAACCTAACAAGTATTGTACCATTTTACAATCCTGATTAAATGCGCCAACTTTTAATGGCACTTGCCAAGGCACTCTAGTACTTTTTTTTAAAGGAGGGCCTTTCACAGTCGACAATTTTTGAAAATTTTATATTCATAGTTTAACAAATAGTCTTAATTTTAGGAAACTTGGGGCAATTGTGTCATTAGTTTTTACTGTGATTCTAGAAATAGATTTAGGGTTACGGTTCCAAAGTTTAAATGAACAAAAATAATAAAAATTAAATACCGAACCACAATAACCGAAAAATGATTACAGTTTGACCAAACTTCTAGGTTTTTCTTAAATGCCCATAATTTTCAAACTGCATGGGATAGATTTTTTTTCTGATTTTTCTCATGATGGTTACAATTAATCCTGTCACCCTTTTTCGCCTTGACGTAGAGTTCTGGTTTATATAGGTAAACCAGACATGAGTTGCAACTGTTAATTGTAAAATTGAGTTAAATGAAAGAAACTACGCATTATATTTTATATGTAAAGGAAATTTTAAGCCGTTATAATCTTTGAATAACAGTTCTTTTATTATATTAAAGTCTCATTCAACCGCTTTCAGGTCTTTACGCTACCGCTTACCGTTTCTTTATGAAAAACTGATCTCAAGTATGCACTTATGGGGCTTTTCTAATTCTGGTAATTACCCGGTTTACATATACTCAGATGCAATTAATAATAATTATTTGTTATAATTAATCTTAAACGGAGCCTTGAGAAAGTGTAAATTGTTGAGTAAACTCATTTTAGTATTTTTATTTATCAAAAATCGTAATAGAAATTTCCATTTAAATCTGAAATGGAAACTGTTCTAATGAATTAAAAAGAGATGGTAAAAGTTTTCAGGGAAGGCTTATTATTCGTAATGTCATGTAACCGATCTTTATTTTTAACCCTTTCGCTACTATGAACGACTATAGTCGCTCTCCATGTGATGCCACTCAGGTACTACGGGCGACTATAGTCGCTTTCCATGTGATGCCGCTGAAATACTACGAGCGACTATAGTCGCTTCCGCTAAAAATGTCGCAGAATTGTATATATAATATTATTATATTGTATAATATCATTTGATCTCAATAATTAAAAGTGTGCATGTTAATAAATTATAAATACTATATACATACTCTGTTTTGAACCAAGTTTTTTCATCGAAAGCACCAGCCAAGAACGCAGGTTACTTACTATAAGGCGTTGATGCGACCGCTGCGATCGGTTGCGTGCACCGTGCACTGTTTCGGTGTAGCGCGCCGTACAGCGGGAGATCCGCCCCGTAGCGAAGGGGTTAATAACCTTGTTTTTCTTGCCAATTGTTTTTCGCGCACAAACTATTTCTTAAGTTATAGTTATATATTCTATACAAAATCACATTGGCCATTCAACATTCAATATATGCAATATTTTTCCAAAGTATAGAAACATGTCCAAATTATACCTACTTTCCCTTGTATTCTCAAATAGCATTTGGTTCATGATGATAATTTATTTTAAATGTCATAGAGGTAAAAATGAAGATAGAAGAAAAAAAGAAGACTAAAAAGAATATTTATAGAGCAATTAAACGAAAGAGCTAGAGACATATCGAGAAGTTAACCTTGGGTATAAATAGAAATTACAATGATGACAAGTGCTACGCAGTTACTTTATGGGTGGATGGATGTGAACATGAAATGCACTCATGATATTAAATTTAAACCCCTGCAGACATTCGAACTCGTAACCATAATGTGTCTTATCCAGCTCGTAGCTTATTAGGTACATCCGTAATGTAATCAAGCAGCCGTTCCACAACAATAATTCTCATCATAAAATATAAAGTTCCATTATACATTTATGAAGCTTATGACAAACACATGACGCAAGATGTTAAATTTTAATGTTTTGTTTGCGTTCCAAAAGTAAATCATGTGATGAGTAATAATACTGAATTGATATTTCTTAAAACACTTTTCAATGTTCTATTTTAGCTTTATATAATGAATTTAATAACAAATATTATAAATGATTTTAGTAAAAGTAAATAAAAAATTATTTATACTTGGCACATCGAAATTCATGACTCCAAAAAAAAAATTTAAAAAAATGAAACTTTTGATGCCATTTAAAAGATAATATTAAAGCGTAAATGATAATATACTTCGTAGTTACCTGTTTTTATACCTGAAGTAAAAAACATTTTATAAAAAAAACTGGTTTTATAAAGAAAATCCGTTTTTTTTATCCTATAAAATTTACTCATTTACTCATATGGACTTACGAGTAAGTTAAAATTAATTAAAAATAGTTATAACTTTTGATAAGTAACTTTAAATAATATTTAATAACATAAAATTGCATTATTTAAATTTTGCAAAATCTTTGGTTACGTAAAATAAACAGAAAATAGAATGAACTGACCTTGCTTTAAAGAAAATCACTATGATAAATTTATTTTACCTATAGTATATTAGTATACTATTGTACAAACTACATTACACATATTCATCAAATAAATAAACATAAAATTACTACATAATATAATAAAACAATACTATAAATTTCAGTCTTCAGATTTTGATACTTCGTCTTGTATTTCACAATTTAAATTTTCATTAATTTGATCAATATTATGTTTAGTATCAGACACATCAAAACGAATAGAGTTCTCAACGTCTGTAGGCACATTAGATTCCTGTAAGTCGCTGGTTAGAGTTCTCGAAATATCTAACTCACTTTTCAACTGTTGCACGGCTTGTATCACTTCGTTTTGGAAATTCATGTTCAGTTTGTACAATTGTTCTGAATGTTCTTTTTCTCTCCGCAATTCATTCTTCATATGCATGTCTTTAAATTTCTCAAATTCAGACATAATCCTTACTTTAGACTCATATGCATGTTGGACCATGGAAACTAATTTAAAGAGCTTTTCTATTACTTTCTCTTTAATTTCTTTTGAAATATTCGGATCTGATTCTAAATCAGATTTTGCATCTAGTGCCAAGTCATTGGCAGAAGAAGGATAACCAAGCAGAGATTTGGATCCATTTGAACCGTTACCATATTTAGGTACAAAAGTAGGTTCAACTTTCACTAATTTCTCTTTTTCTCCTTTTTTGGACGTAAATGCACCATGAGCCACAACTTCAGTGAACACACCTGAACTCGGCTTGTTGGCTTGATATTCTGCAGTCTTCTTGTTTATTTTCTGCAATAATTCATTATTCTTTTCTTTCTGTAGTTCATAGTTCGTCTTTTGCAATACTTCTTCGTGGACAATTGCCTGCGTTTCATTTTGCGGTGTTAAGTCTTTGTTTTGAAATGGGCTACCCGTCCTTTTGCTGAAATTTGTAACAGTTAACTTAGACATGACTCTTCCTTATAAGGAGCAACGTAAAATGGTTCACGGTTATGGAAAGGCAACACTGAAATATTTTCATCCCAAACACATAACTTAGTCTGCCCCGCGTGGTGACAGTGAAGTAACTAAGCATTCATATAAAACATTTAATTGCGAAGGCCTTACCATAACTCGTGTGGGTTTCGCTCCATACTTTTGGCTTGTCAGTGCTTCCTAGGCGTGGCAATGAATATATGATCAGCGAACGTGCCCGGCGTGGGCCAGAATGCAGTTTGCATTGAGATCCGTCATCGGCGGCAGCCGGCGCATGTTTAGTCAGGTGTTTGTTCGGTAAACTGTTTTAATCTTAGAAGCATGATGTAAGCGGCTGGAGTAAACACACGCTAAATCTTCACCAAAGATAATAAAAACTTGAAGAATGTTTCAAAAAACAGTATATATATATATATATATATATATATATATATATATATATACATGAGAATGCAAGTCACCAAAAAAGACATCCGCGACAATAAATGCATCACAAATCTATTATGAACGTCCGGCCTTTGATGAATATTTGCAACATAACGGTGCACCGTCGCTTAACCGTAGTAGGCCATAAGCCTCTTCCAAGTACACAGAATTTAACCATAAACATCATGCTAGGCAGACAATTTGCTGACCATAGAGCCGCATCTCGCAAACATAATATTGCTTCCCGTTGCCGGCCTATTAAAACATATTGCAGTTTGTTTGTTAGAATACTCTTGTTTTCCCTACATCAATCAATTTTTTTTCTATATAGCAAGACGCACCAGATCAGGTCATATCAACGCGAACGGCAACAAGATGTCTTTTTATTTATTTTAAATAATATGTTCACAATTAATATACATTTATAAAGCATTTCTTTTAGTTCTATGAATATATAATAAATACATAGCACTTACCGGAATACAAATGGATTTATAATAAATGTAATATAATAACTTATCGGATTAAAAATATATAACTAAAAACACCCTTCACACATCAAAAACATCATATAGGGGTGCGAATCGAACTAGCTCCTCTTAATAGAATTCTGCACCATAAAGTCTGAAAATCCATGCAAAAAGAGAGAAAACACACATTTGAAATGAGGTAACATTTATAGCTCTCGTATTACCCTTGCAACCTTCATTGAAAGTTTAATGAGCATTAAATAAATATTGTGGTATGACAAAAGGCCAGTTGTAGTAGTACTAATGGCATAATTTAAATATACAGTATATTGTGTAAATCATTATTTATTTAGGTTATGTCTTAAAACATAATCCAGTAGATATATCGCCAACACATACTATCAGCCCTGTGTAAATTTACACACGTGATCAGACTTGCAATAGATGTACATACATATAGAAATTCCAAAAATGGAAACAAGAATTTCTTCTATTTACGTGTAAGACCCTTTTTTTACTTTTCATTCTTATGTTTGCAAAATTTTCGGTAAAGTGGAGCAGAAAACTTATGCGAGAACCAAGAAGAATAAAAAAGAGTAGATATGAGGAAACTAAACAACATGAATAAAAGCTTCAATGTGCATATTTAGATTAAGCAGCTATATAGCTTAGCTCCAATGGACTATTGATGTGAATTAGCACCAGAATTAACTTAGTTGGTATGATTAATAACAATTATATTATGGTAAAATAAAATACATTGTTACTCTTTTTAAAAACTAAACCGGTCATTACCAGCGTATAAATAACGTATGGAATCGTATAATTTCTGGAGATTGAGATTTGTTTTAAAGCTAATACAGAACACTTTTATTTAAATCTTTTATGTTATAATTCCTTTATTAATTAATCTTCTCTATTTCTTATTGACACGCTCAAGAAATTTTTTTAAATAGTACAATCATTATACAATAGGTAGTGTAATACATGCTGGGTATCGCCTAGTACCTTATAAAACTAAAGCACTGTAGAACAATGTGTGTGTGTGTGTGACCCTTTTGTGATTGCAGTAGAATTCAATGTAACGACATTTTGATTAAAAGCCTTTTATTATTAAATAAATTGAAAATTTAACTTGCGCCCTTAAAGTGATGAATCAATGTATTTATGGAAGGGAATGTCTTTATGAAGCAATGGATGACGGGCCTATTGTATTTAATAATGAACGTAAGGCTTTTTTTTTAAATATGATATAATACCTTTTATTTTTTTCTTAATCTATTTTCGAAGAAAACTCATCCACATATTTGCTTGTTTGCTTTAATAACTGTTAGGATAGTTGGCCCGTAGAATAACGATAGTCTGGGATTTCACAAATTCAATTGAAGGATTATCAGATAGTGAAAAAGGAAAACCCATAAATGTTATATCTTTTTATGCATTATCTAACTCGTAAAAAAGAGTCTGCCAACGGTACGCGTATGTATATTACAGGTTCTTTCCAAATTTTAGTGTTGACGCTTTCATTGCGGCAAATCAGGTGAACGTGGCAAATTTTGATAAGTAGCTTTACGGGCTCCTAAAGCGTTGCCCAACCAGTCGTTACGCTCATTAATATATAATTAAAGGATAGAATTGTAAATAGTCATCACTTTCTCTAATGGCGGAACCATTCGGTAGTGGTCACCCAATTAGTATTCAAGAGGTTCACTCAACGGCGGATCACAAATAAATAATAGAGGTCTTGATAATTCTACGATATGCGTTTCTGTGTCATTCGTGTTGGATTGTTACACCTTTGTGAGGAATGTAGACATAGCGGCCGTTTCATGCATTAGGGCCGTGGGTTATCGATGTAAATAATACTGATCGCTTGTGGATTCTGTACTACATACTACACTATCTACGTACTGCAGTATGCACATGAAGTAGTTCCTCCTGAAAACTAAACTGAAAATTATTATTAAGATTCTTCTCTTTATAAAATTACTTCTCTACGACCACTTGACTCAATATTAAGTGATATAACTTATAACCCAACGGGTCTCTAGGTTCGAATCCTGATCGAAATTGAAAACTTATTTGTGACATCTATTATACTATTTGTTATTATAATAATTTCTCTGTATGAAAAATGTATTTTTCTTTTGTTTGGCGAAGAAAAATTACGACTGATTGGCTCAGTGGCGGGGTCCTCCGCCCGCGGAGTCAATTGTCGCGGGTTCGATTCCCGCATCGGAATAAATATTTATATGGATTTATAAACATTAATTCCGACTCTGGTAACCCCCCAATCCGCATTTCCTTTCCTGCCCCTTCCTTTCTTCTCTATCTTTTCCTTCCTTTCCACCAATCCACGGTCTGCCGTACCAATGGATGCGTGGCTAGGAGCGAGCCTAATCGCAAGCGTGCCGATCGTCCCGGGATCGGGCTTCCCTGGGTACTATGGTGCCTTACCTGAGCATGCAGGGCTCTGCTGGGGCTGGCCTCCATCCTCCCTTGCGGTTCGTGGGATTCACTAAGACGAATTTAATATACCTAATTTGTCGAAAATGACGGCTACGTGGTTCGCCACCCGTCACGTCCTGATTCTCACGAGGGTGAAAAGCGACCAATGACGAGCCGTTTCACTGCGATGAATGACACCGGATGGAGCTCTGTGGTTTCTGCCAACCCCTGCGGGGGATAGGCCTGAATATGTATATAAAAAAAAAGAAAAAGCATTTGAATTCTCATGCAATCGTATCGACAACATATCGTTTGTTGAATAAAGGAGGATTTCGGATGAGAAGGTATCTTCTGTATTTACGCAGATACTCAAAACACATAAATATATATACTGGTTTACTTTTTACACCTCATACGTTACGTATACGTCTCATTACCAGGCACGAGATTTCCCCATTTTTGGAGGAACAGACCTACCACGCTTGTCCAAAGCAGATTAGCGATAGTTTTTATAGCCAAATGGGAGAGGAGAATATTATCATATCATTTATATATACCAAAAAGCGTACAAAACCGTTTTTAAATGTGTTGGTATTGTAAGCGATTTTTCAATGATAGCGAAGAGCAGTAAAAGAAGGTGTCATGACAAAAGTTGACAAAGAGATGCTTTGATGGTTTGGACAAATAGAGAGGAAGGATGAAAGAAGACTGATAAAAGAAATTTACGTTGCGAATGTTAAATTTACCTTGACCAAATTGCTGATGTTCTTCACGAAAAGCCACGGTAAAAGTACCCTTAATCGGCAAGCTTGTATGAAGAGAGCGATGAATGTGAATGAAGTAAAAAAATTGTGCTGAGAAACAAGCGTAGTAGTAGACTTTTCGGTTGTCTTCTGTAGAGTCTACTATACCTGAAGATGCCTCGTGTTGGGGCGAAACACGTGTCGTTTACAAGATGGAAAAGTGATAATGTGTGTTTGGTGTTGTGTATAGTGGTCGGTGGGTGGAGAATTGAAGGCCGATTTTCGGTAAGTTTTTTGGTTTAAGTTCCAAATAAATCCACTTAACCCAACGGAAAAACACACATTATTAATTTTCTGTTATTGTTTTGCTTGTCGCGGATCTAAGCTAAGTAAAACTTTTGACTGTCCATATAAACAAGCGTATTACAAGTTATTAAATAAAAAAAAATACACAAACTCCTCTAAAATCCAATCATACCGATATGGTAATAAAAATAAACACATGAATGACGTTATCTCCAAAGTGCCAAGTTCAATGATAGCAATTTAGACGCGTTTAGGTATGCAGCCGACGCGTACGTAGTGTCTTTTCCTCCATACCAAACACCTGACCACAACGCAGAGCAAACCTCTTACTTCAACAATACTTAATCACAACTTAAAAGACAGGGACAAACAATTTGGATCGTGCCTCCGACGAATCAGGGTACGGTGTCACAAACAACAGAAAAGTTCTCCCAACTTGATGGTTGTAAAACGCGTGTCGAACATATTTCAATGTTAGAACTTAAGCCATTCTAGATCCGAGATCCAACTGAGGATTCGTATCAAATAGCTTTCCCTTACACTTCAATTCTACACCGTCCAAAAGGTCCTAACAGCGTGATTGGATCGTACATTGAAAGACAATGCGTACCGGAACTGTGAAGTACGCACTGAATTTGAAATAGCTGTATAAAAACCGAGAGGTCCTGGTCAAAACTATCACAATCTCACCAGCTGTCGTTCAGTGTGGAACAGAAATAAATAATAATAATAAAAAAAATAGTCAATTAAAACAATTAAAATGAAGACAGCTAAAGTGATGTGTTTAGTTGCACTTGCGCTATTTGGAAGCGCCGTCGCGCAGCCTTCTAAGCCTGCTTTCTGGAAAGGCACTCCTATGGACAGCATGGTTGAAGAGATGAGATCCGGATGTTCAGAGGGATCCGACCCCACGGCCTGCATTAAATACAAGGTCATGTCTTTGTTGGATAGCATCTTCAAAAAGGACACTTTCCAGGTATCTTGAGTAAATCACTTCTTATCATTTTATAAACTACTATAAGTTCATAAACTTAGGAAGTATTAAGGGAATAATTAACAAATTCTTTCATAGATTTCGGAAGCAGTTGAAGTAACCAAGAACGGCGCTGGTAGCGACTTCACAGGCCGCTCCTCCGGTGATTTCTTTGACAGCATTGAAAACTACATCCAATCCCATGACGTGACCTTCCAGCTCCCCATCGCCGACACCAAAGTCACAGTGAGCCCAAGAAACCTTGACAACGACGAGCTTAGCCTTAACATCAAGTTCAACAAGGAGGGCGCTCGCTCTGTTGGAGAGGCTCGTAAAGCCAAGCTCAAGAAGATCATTGTTCCCATCCTTGTGTTCGTGCTCCTCAAAGCCATGACCCTCATCCCCCTTGCTATCGGAGTTCTCGGTTTGAAGGCTTGGAACGCTCTGCAGCTGTCTTTCTTCTCTTTCGTTGTATCCGTCGCCCTCGCTATTTTCCAACTTTGCAAGAAGGTGAGTTAAATTTTACTATAAATAAAAATATAATAAATCAAGTTCTCATATATGCAAAATTTTGCACTCTTCTCATATTGCACTCTTTGTACACTTTAAGTAAATGTATGTTGCACAAATGCACCAATTAAGATACGAATATTATAATCATATATATACTTGATCTTAATAAAAACCAAGCACCAATGTTTCTGCACCCTATCTTAAGCACATAAAGTACCTTTAACTTTCATTGCTAGCGTTTGTTTAAAACAGGCGTATGTATTGACTAACATGTACCATCTCGTTTATCCGCGCTAACATTGTAGTTTACCCAGATCGCGGCGGACAACTCGCATCCCCAGATCGCCGCGCACGGCCCCTGGGACGCTGCCTACGCCGCCACCCGCCGCAGGAGGGACGCTGAACCTCAGGAGTACGCTCAGGAGCTCGCTTACAATGCTTATCACTAAACTGGAACGTCCAACTCAGACCGAACAAGAACCCAACGACCCGATTTGAAAACCGTTCCAAAACAGACGATTGAAATTTTAAATTTCGACGCGACTACGTGAACGGAAGCAAACCAAATAGAAAATGGTTTCTTTGCGAAACTATGTACGTGTAAATACTGTGTAATGCAAATTATTTATTGATGTATGTATGAACGTCGCGCGAATGTGATGAGTGAATGATATTATTTATTTTGTTTAAATAAATCAATGATAAAATAATTAAGAATTTTATTTCGTCCTGCAAACCACATCTAACTATTATTTAACAAATAATATCTTCTGTGAATGTTAATAAACAAGTTAAATTTATGCACACAATGAAGTTACTATTGTTTTATGTTAACGTACGTAATTGCAACACAAAACTACACTATACTACACTATATATAATTGGCTATACTACAAATAGGCAGCGTGTTATATGTAAATTGTATTCAACTTAATATATACATATATTTTACAATAAACAAACCAATTTATTTATCGCTTATTTAAAGTAAGTAATATTGCTGATTAGTTTTGCTTGCTACTTTTGTGTTCTTTATTATTTTTAATTATAATAATGTATCTACTGCATTTAAAAAAATATTTAAAAAAATAATTTAATGTAGTAATATTGAAGCTATAAAAATGCAAGCACCTCAGGTAACCTGATTTCTACCATTTTCTCCACAAAAACAAAGATTGTTTATTCATAGGTGACAGTCGGACATAATGAAAGTTGCCACTGGGTTCCGGCAGCCAGACGATGCTGGCATATTAATTATCTAGGCTGAATTATGTCTGAAAATAACAAAACAAAATCTGTGATCCCCAATTTAGAGGATTGCGGCAACAATCCTCAATTTTGATCGAGTTCACTATCCAACACTAGACCGTACCGGCTATATTGATAAAATAAGCAAAGAAAGCAATTAACAAGATTTTTAAACTTCAATAGCAAAACTTGTTGGAGATTGCACTTGCGGTCTGACATCATGGGTTCGCTTCTATCTACAATTCGACTAATCCACTACTAGACTGTTCCTATTACCGCTATTAGTAGAAGTATAGTAGTATTGATAAACAAATCTAGTTATTGGCGTTTCTAGTATTCTTTAAAAAGCAAGAATGTCTGAAGCGAGGCAGCGATTATGACCAGTCCACTGCTAGACAAACATAGACCTCTCCCGAAGTGGGAGAATTTTTCCTGACAATATTTATTAAGGCAAAGTAGTTCTACAGTAGTCGCTGTACTTGTCCATTCCCTGATATCATCGCCGTCGTCAAGGTTTCTCTTTCTCTGACCATGACTTCTTTATTTCCGAACTGTTACTGAATAGTTGTGCTGAATTTGTTGTAAATTTTTGCTAGTCAGAGATGCATTAAAAGAACAAAATATAATGATAATAAAAACTGTAATAAAGAAGTATACTGTCTATGATAACTTTAGGTTACGCTTCCATATAAAATCGTATAATGGCTTTATCGTGGTCAGTCGTCACAGTCTTTATCTTAACTGGAAGAGAAATACTCCAATAGCTATTTTTTGTTTCATGAAGTAGTAGTAGTAGTCTTTAGAATCTACCTCTGGATATAGGCTAATACTAGTAGTATGATATATATTTATGTAATCCAGCCGATTCGACTATGATTACATCTAAACAATCGCAGAAACTGCGAAAATAAATAGGCGCGTAATCGAAAAAGTACACTTTCCATCTCCATCTAACTTATTCATAATTTTATATCCATATTTTAAACGAATTTTGCTTCCTCTGGACGTAAACCCTTAACCCGTGGACTCATACTCGCATGTCCAACTGAGCCCAGAGGCCATTTGTTAATTATATGAACGCAAACTAATTCGTTAAAAAATGACGGCAACATGGTTCGCCACCCGTCACGTCCTGATACTCACGAGGGCGAGAAGCGATAAATGGAGAGCCTTTTGCTACGATGAATGTGAGAGGAAGGAAGGATTAAAAGATGGATGAGTGTGAAGGATGCAAGGAAGGTGTGTCGGGATCGTAGCGAATGGAGATCTGTGGTCTCTGCCTAACCCTACAGGCAAACAGGCGTGACTATATGTATGTATGTATGAAAACAAACACTTCATACTTTAGTGTAATAAATGTGTTAATACAAATGTAAGAGGCCAGTACAAGATAAGGTATATCACTGTATTATAATTAAATAAATTATTTATCAAATTACTTTTGGTTTAAATAAATAAAAAGCATTTTTTTTATAAATCTTTTGAAATATATTTTTTTAATCATTGGTGGTATAATTTCTTGACCAAAAATGATCTAAATCATAATTTTTATCAAAAACTGTTTATACTGTGCGTGTTTCAAATAAGCATACAACGTTACCAAACATTTCTATCGAAAAAAATAGAATAGCAAAGACACTTCTTGTTATCACAACTTACATACAAAATTGTGGACACGAAATGTGCAGGCGTAAACATGTATGTCGTGTGTTCTTTTTAAATTGATTGCAAAAGTCCATAACAAGTTTTCGATGAAAAGTATGGCGTGCCAGCCATACTGATTACGGCGACACACTGGATCTTTAGGGGGTTTTATCTTCGATAAAAATGGAATTCTTCCAAATGAAATTAGTTTATTTTTCTATTCACTGTACATACACATCTTATTCATACTTTATTCACGCTTTATCAATTTACATTTTATATTCAATCTCAATTTCTTTTGCCGGACGGGTGACATGTCTATCGAAAGATATCAGTCGAACCCATGTTTTTGTTTTTATAAAACAATTTATTTCTTTTTTATTTTAAATTTTAAAATTACGAATTTAAAAAGAAGTAACATAATATAAAATGTTTTAATATATTTAAATAAGAAGTTTTATTACAATAGTGATACATTTATCAATGTATGACTACAAAAGCCACCATTTTGTAAAGATATAACAAGACAAGCTAATTAGTACATTTCAAAATTCTTGTTAGGAATTTACTTGACACGCCATAATAGTTATATACCTAATTGCCATCTACGAGAGCAATAAATATAATATACTGAGATTTTTTGCACCAATTTATATTACATCAGTGGCGTTGTATTTTTATTTCATTTTTATTATCTTATATTACTGTAATTATTTTGTTTAATTGTGGTGGCGTATTGTACAATATATTGTTTATTGTATACATCGCCGTTATAAATTATTTGTAAGCTTTCGACAGTTTAAAACACGACTGCATATGGTCTAGCCTAAGGAAACAAGGAGTAAAAGAAGTGTATATTAACATTATTAAAAAATCAGTAGTAGCAGTACAGTAGGACATATCAAGATTTTTCTTTATATTTTCCTTAACAATGGCATAATAGTCATACGTAATTGACATAAAAAAAAAGAACAAACATATTATGGAACTTTAAACTATTTTAATAATAAAATGGATGTAATATTTCCCATTTTCTTTATTTATTTAATAGTAATATACAATAGTTTATGTTCTTTTTTTAATTAATAATTTAAGATGAAGAAAATATTTCTGAAATATGATGCAATTATTTCGTAGAAACCGTACTATTGATACTAACATAACAGCGGCACTCAAATCAGTAAATAAAAGGAAAGGGTCTTTTTATAAACAAATATTGGGTAGCGGTAGGATATTTTGTATGCAATAATATTATTTGAATGGAATCTGTGTAAATACATAATGATACTCTTAATATTTAATTAAATAGATTACTTAAATATTAAGGCTCCAGACTAAAATATGACGACCGATTTGGCTCAGTGGCGGAGCCCTCCGCCCGCGGAGTCAATGATCGCGGGTTCGATCCCCGCATCGGAATAAATATATGTATGGATTTATAAACATTTATTCCGAGTCTGGTAACCCCCCCAATCCGCATTTCCGTTCCTACCCTTTCCTTTCTTCTCTATCCTTTCCCTTCCTCTCCACCAATCCACGGTCTGCCGTGCCAATGGATTCGTGAGTTTAGTCGCAAGTGTGCCGACCGTCCCAGGATCGGGCTCCCCCGGGTACTATGGTACCTTACCTCAGCATGCAGCGCTCCATCCTCTCTTGCGACTCGTGGGATTCACTAAGACGAATTTAATATACCTAATTTGTTGAAAAAATGACGGCGACGTGGTTCGCCACCCGTCACGTCCTGATTCACACGAGAGCGAGAAGCAACCAATGGAGAGCCGTTTCGCTGTGATAAATGGTAGCGGATGAAGCTCTATAGTTTCTGCCAACTCCTGCGGGAGATAGGCGCGCATATATATATATATATATATATATATATATATATATATATATATATATATATATATATATATATATATATATATATATAAAGACTAAAATATGTAAATAACTAAGTTACACGTTTCTTAGTTTTATAAGACAATTTTAAATTATTTGCTTGAAACTTGTGGAGCCTTAAATTTAAATTCAAAAAAGGTCCTCAGGATGCGCATGACAACGGCCTGGCATTGCTTCCTTACCCTCCTAACCTACTAAGAGAAACATTAGCACGGATTGACTTCAATACAATGGATAAATATGGCGCTTAAAGTACGCAAACATAGTTTAACTTGTCTAACAATTGCGAGGCAATAAAGTCGCAACTCGAGTCGATCTCGTTTAGGTAACAGCAAAGTGAAATTGTTTTCGTGTTGTGGATGCAGGGAAGCATCTATGAAGGATTCGGCTAAACTTGAATTGGAATTTCCGTCACGAAGTGTGAGCGGATCGACTGTTATGCGCGTTCAGTGTTACCTAATATGGATACTCAAATGTATTATAGAACAATAGAAAATGAGGTGATTGTATTATATTAATGTTAAGCTGTATCACCTACTTATTTTATTTGATATTTGATTTATTACTAGAATAGAAAGAGTAACAACAAAGTAAGTTAAAATAAATTCTTAATGATTTCAGAGAAAACATACTAGATTTATTGTTAATAACTAAGCTGTATATTAACCGTATATCATGCGATAAAGTATTTCTCTCCAATCTCAGAGTCGCTCAGAGCATATCAACGCAAAAAAGCAAAACCGTAGTAAACCACAAAATGATATCTTACCACCAGTGTTAAAAAAACATTTTAATGTTTCTAAAAAAATGTATCTTATCATTTAAAAACAGTCAGTGTAAACGACGTACTAAATTTTCTGTTGGTCGTAAAGCTGTGAGACTCAAACCATTCGACGCAGATTTTTTTTCTGATTCGAATATGCATTAAAAAAAATTTAACATGTGTGTTATTTAGAGCGTTTTCGCTTTTTTGCGTCGATATAGTAGCTATGAATATGATTTGGAATAAAGAAATCCGCCGGAGAACCAAAGTTCCCAACTTGTCCTTCAAGTTAGCTACCTGAAGTGGCAATGGACTTGATACGTTAGTTGGAGAACCGACAACTGTTGAAGTAGACGAGTTCTGAAGTGCTGGTGGCGAGCATTGGCAATAAGGCCTTCCGCCTTAATAAGCTTGTACTTAACTGTAATTTGTTATTTTAATTTCTATCTAAAAAATGTAAAGTCATCTTATTGCTAAATAATAAGAGTGTACTTATCTGGCAAAATTTTATTAAAGAATATTCAGAATAGTATCATGTCCACAACGCATCAATGGTTGACAAACGGAAGTAAAGAAGTTTACACTCCGGACATGACGAACGATGCAAATGGTACTAAACGCGATACGAATACAAGATGGCGACCAACCCTTATTGCATAATGTAGTTGAGTAAAAAGACACGCGAGCTTTGTGTTAAACGGAAATAAGTTTCACTTTCTGAAAATGCTTTATTTTTTTATAATTAAGATAAACAGTCAAAACTTTATATATTCAGTATATATACGATCTATTAAAGAAGATAGATAGCCAATAAATTTATACTTTTTAACACAGGTTTTTATTTAAAAAATTTAAATTAAAACTAAAATAAATTAATTTAATGTTAACGAAATAATAGTCGCTTATTAAAGTAGGCTTAATATACTTTCCACGTGAATTGGATGATGAGTGATAATTAATCATTCTCGTCAACAATCTATAGCAATCCCGTGGCTAATTAAATCTTTACTAGTTAAGAACATTTGCCCTAATTACTACATTGGAAAGATAATTTAATACGCACCCTGCTCTTGTGGTTCTAGCGATATGCTTGTTAAACAAAGCATATAAATACATCTTAAAATGTTGTGGTGAACAAAGAATACCACTATTTAAACAATTAGGAGTATGAAAAATAATATACATACAAATGAAAAATATCTCAAATTCCAAACCAATAAAATTACGATTCTAACACATTGGGAGTTAATCGTAACTACTATAAGAATCATGTAATATTTATACTGGTATATTTAATAGCAAATAATTGTAGCAAAACAATTCGTGCGTATATTATATAAGTCTATTGCGACAAAATACCGATAAGCGAAATGTTTGATGTTACCAAAACAAATGAAATGTGATTGATTGATATGTAAACGGCGATTGTGAGAGCTGAGGCGAGCCGCATATGAAATTAGGACGCCAGTTGATTTATAGAAGA
Source organism: Baronia brevicornis (assembly GCA_031353405.1). Classification (NCBI taxonomy): domain Eukaryota; kingdom Metazoa; phylum Arthropoda; class Insecta; order Lepidoptera; family Papilionidae; genus Baronia; species Baronia brevicornis. The sequence goes on along the minus strand of JASFAT010000146.1, from coordinate 5,772 downwards.
GCCTAGACGTAAATTTCAGAATAAAATTAATAATTTTGTAAACATAAAAATAATTTGTTAAATCTAAAATGGTGAATGACATATAACTATTAGGTACACGAAAATATAGACTGAACAGAGCAACTGCTTCAGGTACCAGAAGAAATATAGTGTCGCCAATGTACTAAAATAAATTACACCATATAATATGTATATCATTATTATGTTATGTGTATAACATAACAATGATATATATATATATATATATATATATATATATATATATATATATATATATATATATATATATATATATATATATATATATATATATATATATATATATATATATTAAAATAGTTGTGAATTAAATGTATTAGTCGTCTTGTTATAGAAAGCGAGGCGTAGGCAATTTGAATAATTCAAAAAACAAAATAATAAAATGCAGTTATTTTTTAATTAAAACTAAACAAGAGATTTTACCCTATCGCTTCCTTGTAGATAGTTATCTGTGATTAAAATTTTCAATATTACAATAAAAAAATAATGGCACGTAAGAAATTATTGCAATTTTGTATTATTGAAAAATTTTCTAATTTTCAATGATACAAAATTGTAATTTTTCTTATATTTGTCGTCATGTCACAGCAAGCGAGTTATAATGATGAAAGTGTTACAAAACTATAGAAGACCAGTTTGAATAATTACAAAATAATAAAATGCAAAAATAATTTTTAATTAAAATTAAACTGGAGATTTCTTGTAAATTGTTATCTGTGATTAAATTTTTTAATATTACAATGAAAAAATAATGGCACATAAGCAATTATTGCAATTTTGTATTATTGAAATATTTTCTAATTGTCAATGATACAAAATTGCAATTTTTCTTATATTTGTCGTCAAGCAAGCGAGTTATAATTATGAAAGTGTTACAAAACTCTTGAAGACCAGTTTGAATAATTACAAAATAATAAAATGCAAAAATAATTTTTAATTAAAATTAAACTGGAGATCTTACCCTATCGATTTCTTGTAAATTGTTATCTGTGATTAAATTTTTTAATATTACAATGAAAAAATAATGGCACATAAGCAATTATTGCAATTTTGTATTATTGAAATATTTTCTAATTTTCAATGATACAAAATTGCACTTTTTCTTATATTTGTCGTCATGTGACAGCAAGCGAGTTATAATGATGAAAGTGTTACAAAACTCAAACTCAATAGTATGTTAATCGGAAATGAACTGCAATAACCTTGTGGTATATAAATTAAATGGGTTATCTTATTTTTTAAATAGGAATGTCAAGAAACATAGTGTGACACAATTTATGAAATAATATTCATAATGCCAAAACTACCGTCACTCTCACCATTGGGACTTTCTTAAACGAAATTAAATACTTTGCCAAGTATGAAACACATTTCCATTCATACCACGCGCTTCGTCCGCGTGCCTTGACGCCCAAAGGATCAAGTATAAAAACCAAGCCCATTGAAAAATTAAATCATTGTTGTGCCATTAAGCAGCCGCGCCGAACGTTTAATTAATCAAATCTAATGATAAAGTGAAAATCGTGATAATGAAGTGCCTGTGCCTCCTCCTGGCTTCTGCTGCCTTAGTCCACAGTTACACTATCAAGGACAATGAGATTGAGACGACACGTTTAAGAACAAGTGATGATTTATTGGATAGTGTTATTAGTGATTGTTTTGACGCGAAATCACCGATGTCCTGCCTGAAAGTGAAAGTCTTGTCATTCCTGGATACTAAACTCGGCGTGAGCACAGAATCAGCGAGGGCATTAGAAGATAAAAATATCGATAAAGTGATCTTCGACAGAGTAGGAAGAATTTTGAATGAAAATGAGTTCAAATTCCAACTTCCAGAATTCATCTTCCAGAACGCTGAGGTCTCTTATCGTGCCAATAGAGGATTTGATGTGCACTTCCCTGAAAATGAAGCAGAAAATGGCGAAGGTATTCTTTTATTTCAAAACAAAAATTAACAAACAAAAAAATGTTACTAACTAGAACTCTTTTCCAGCTCGAGGCATCTTGAAGAAGAAGCTCTTGCTGCCAGTCCTTCTCCTGCTGAAGCTGAAAATGAAGGCTCTGATGCCCATCTTAGTCACAATCATTGGTATCAAGGCTGTGAAAGCCCTCATTCTTAGCAAACTTGCGATTACTTTAGTACTCGGATTTCTTATTTACAACTTAGTGATGAAAAAAGGAGGTAAGTGCCAAGAACTTTTTTTAATTTAAGAAAATTGCAAAAGAATAACAAGTTTTTGACGAATATAATCAGTTAATAATTATAAATAGTTAATAAGTATATACTATATTTTCAGCTATGCCCATGATGATGGCACCGACTGAAGCTACTCCACCAGCGCCTCAATATGGCCCCCCTGCATCACAATACGGCGCGCCTTCCTCATCTCCCGCTGCACCTCAAGATTCTTACAGCCCACAATGGGAGCCTTCTAGCTCTGGACCTTACTCACGAGTCTGGGATCCATCACAACTAGCATACAGCTCTTATTATCCTGGCGACTCAAACGCTTCAGCAGCTTCCAACCAATCACCAAGTTACTCTAGCGTTGCATCAATTTCATCATCAGCGTCCTCGTCATCTTCCTCACCCACCTTCTAAAGTACAAAACTACCTCTGTGTAAATAATGGAAGCACAAAATAGGAAATGTCCTTTGTACATAGTGTTGCAGCACACACACGAATCGGCTAGTGTATAGAACTAGTTATTTATTGACGGTATTTATTTTTATTTATTGTACACAATAAAAGGACTGTTGTTGATAAAACCTCTTTTACCAAAACTTTCTAACCTTATAAGGACACTATATGTCTTCCGGAAGTAATAGACGACCCATTGTGACCCATAGTGTCGCAACTTGAGTGCCAAATATTTGTAACTCTCACCCCATTTCTAGTTTAGTTGGCCCCTAGGAATATTGATTAAAATATAAATATTAGTTTCGATTAGAAACCCTACAAATATAGCAAAGTTAATAGCAAGATAAAACCGTTGTATGGGGCATAATGTACCAATTCAGGATGTACAAATTGGGATATATATTATAATTAGTCAAAATGAAAAAGATTAGTAAAAAGTTATGTTATTATTTTAGTTATAGAATTGACTTATAAAACTACGACCCTAAGACCTTAAATATTTTTATATGCATTTGCACGGTCATAGGTACATCGATCAATATTATTTAAAGAAATTAGTTAAAAGCAGATAAAAGTATTATAAAAATTTAGTGTCATTATTCAAAAAGTCTTAATGACCATCTGCGATACAGCTGTAACATTATCAACTGACTACGACGCTTTTTCAAATCTTACTATTAGATCATACTCTCCCTATATATATAATAAAAAAATTCTCTTATATAAGATATTTAGCAAGATATAAAAGTAGGAATTGACTTAAAAAAAAATTTGTTATTTTGTTTAATATAGATTTACATAAAACTTACCCATATATAAACATAACTTAGCAAACAATTCAAGCCTTTTAAACACCGGTAAAAATACAAAGTTCTTTGTTAATACCTCAATATATTTTAAAAAGGCCTAGCAAATATATATTTTCCTACAAAGAAATCTTTCAACGACAATTACCAACTGTTACGCTTGCTACTGAATTAAACAACAAACACAACATCCATTACAATACGGAAATGTTTATCTTACATGAATATTTCTTATAAAAGTTACGTGTTGGGTATACAGACGATAATGTTTAGGCATTATATATTTTAAATCTAGACAACTCACGTAAGTAGTTTAATAGTAATAAATAATTATTAAGTTGCACCAACAAATTAAACCACATGCATACCTACTACATCGCTGTATTTATTTAAATTCTTAATCATACGAGTAGTAGGCGAATGTGGACCCAACATGGTTTCCATGACAACCTATTGGCTCCTATAGTGGAGGGGTTGCCGGCTGAATTGAATGATCGCAGGTTCGATCCCCACATCGGTATAAATTGTAGCCTGCAGATATTTATTCCGAGTCTGAGTATTACACCGCATTGGACAAGCGAAGTGGGTTAATGTCCGTTCCTCTAGAAATATGGGCTGTGAAATAATATTTTCCATAAAGCTGGAACGAAAGGTGTTAATTTATTAAGAGAAATTCCTTAATTGAGATTATATAAAAAAATGTAGTCTGGCAATTTTATTATTTTACATTGAAATATTTATAAATATATAGGCCCCCAGTATCGCTGGATAGGGATGGTAGAGGATGACTTGCGCAACTGGTAGGAGGTGGCACAAGACAGGGCACGGAGGTGTAAGATCTGTTCGGAGACCAAGATCAATTTTGGGTCGTAGGGCCCAAAGTTGTTGCAAAGTTAGTTACTTAGTTTAAAATATTTAGAAATCAATAAAATATATTATATTCTTATTGCAAAGTGGGTGTGAAAAATAACTTGACGAACGTACGTGTAGTCTTTTTAAAGAATCCTTTTTGCAATTTATAGCAATAAAAATGTTTTTAATGAACATGACGATAAATTTGCATATATGTTTACTTAGGTGGGAGATAAATAATAAACAAAATATTTTAATATATTCAGTATATGTATTTTATTAACTTGATACATTTTGAAGAATAGAGAAAAGTAGTCGGACGTGTTACAGACTTTTACATGATGTGGAAAAGTGGAAAAATACGGTTACAATATTATAACTTTTACTATTATTGTCATAAATATGGATAATTATATAGTTTGTTCTACAATTGTTTTATTAAAGATTTAGAAAAGTTATTATGTAATAGACAGATAAACGTGATGCGTTAAATTTATTTACTAGGTAGTAAATAAATAACGAAATAAGGACATATAACCACTAATAACACACAGAAATGATAAACACAATAATAATTATTAATACATTATAACGAAAACTACACAATTCAACTTTGATACTTCTGTTAAACACCTATAAAAGTCGTCAGCCGAAGATTGCATACCAAATATTCATTTCATTTTTATACGTTATTGCTACTTCAAAAATATTTTAATAGGCCAAAAGTAGACTGTACTTTGATAAAAGTGATTTAAAACTTTAAAAAAACTTGGGAATTTCTACTTCACATAAAGAGATTGATTGTAGAAGCTAACTTAAGATATTAAAAAGCAACACCTAAAACCGGTTCATTAGACTACTTCTTGGAAAATTCTTTCCGCCCACCACCATTCTATGAAACCAACTACCATCAGTAGTCTTTTCAATCCAGTAGAATATTGAAACCTTCAGAAAAAATCCTAAATAATCTTGATAAGCCAGTAATGCTTTTGCAATGCCTATAATGTTGGAGATGTCAGCGTTGATCCCTGCCATCGGGGACAAACTTGCTAATTTATCCTCCTAATCCATAAAAAAATCACACACTTAACGTATTAATGGCAAGCGAGGTTTAAGTATTAATCTTTAAATGATGAATATATAAAATATAGTGTCAATCGTCACTTCATACTTTTAAGCGTAGTAAGTATTCTACCAAATATTTATTTGGTGTACAATTTAAGACTGCGTTTTTCATATACTTGAGAAACAATATAATTTTAACTTAGTTCACATATTTATTAATAAATTAATTCAAAAGGATATTAAATAAATGATTTGCAAATAAATCGACTAATGTCTCATATAGAAAAGTGTATATGGTTATTATATGTAACTGTCATATGAAATTACAAGAGGTAAAAGAGCTTATATCCAAGTATTAAAAGTCGTAGT